>JAKTWT010000035.1:0-189419 GCA_030582155.1 Hansenula lynferdii | reverse complement strand
CATACAGTGATGAATTACAAAACCCAGTTTATTTGGATCCATTAGTCAGAGTTGAAGAAGCTAAATCAGGTAAATTAGAATACGCTTCAAAAGCTGTCCAATCAAAAGGTAACTACGTTACTTCAGGTTCAAAAGATACTTCAAAAATCTTAGCTGATTTATCATCTACTGTTGCTGGTGGTAAGAATGTTGGTGTTGATGTTGAATTGATCTCTTCAATCAATGTTGAAAATGATACATTCATTGAACGTAACTTTACTGATGCTGAAGTTAAATACTGTCAAAATGCTCCTTCACCACAATCTTCATTTGCTGGTACTTGGTCAGCTAAAGAAGCTGTTTTCAAAGCTTTAGGTGTTGAATCTAAAGGTGCTGGTGCTCAATTGAAAGATATTGAAATTGTTCGTGACTCCAATGGTGCTCCACAAGTTGAATTACATGGTGAAGCTTTGAAATCTGCTCCAAAAGGTGCTAATGTTAAAGTCAGTATCAGTCATGATGATTTCCAAAGTGTTGCTGTTGCCATCTTAAATTAAGCGTTAGTTGTTTAACTTTTATTATAATATATTATTATGTTTGACCTAAAGTGTAGCCTACGTAAAGTAAAACGGTTCATATATTACATTTGATCATTAAATTATTCAGTAGATTGTGCGAAAAGATTGGCTTCTAATTGTTGAGCATGTTGAGCAAATTGTTGTTGATAGTTGATATTATTATCAGCTGGATTAACAGGTTGTTGATTTTGTTGTTGATGAGTATGAGGTATTGATTCATCATCAGGTTGCGGAGAATGATGAGATTTAGCAATATTTCTCTTTCTTGAACGACAATTTAAGCAAACTTTATGATTTTCATCCTTTTGTGTTAGCATATTAGCACAACGATTACAACAACCTCTATCTTCTAAATTTTTTCTTCTCATCTTGTCATTATTTCTGCATCTTGTACATACTTTGAATTCTGTAGAATCATTTATACCTGAACAATGAACACATTTCCCATTTTCATATCTATTTGCCTTTCTAGTTCTTAAACTTAAACGACAAGGTGGACACAAAACATAGCTTGCTTGATCTGGTGGAATTTCTGTACCACATCTTTTACAAGCACCAACTTTTTGCTTAATTCTTTGTTGCCATCTTCTAGATCTCTGTCTTTGTAAATCACGACAATGTGGACAAAGTTTATAAGATTTCCCATCAAGTTCCACAGGGAATTCCTTCTTACATCTTGTACATTCATTAGCTGTTTGTGAATCCAAACGACCAGATTCTTCTTGTGGAGCTCGTTGTTGTTGTTCACGATTTATTCTTGGTCCCACGATATCTTGTACTATACCAACAGCCACGTTAAGGTCTGGATCAACTGCAAATGGTCTTTGTGTGGATTTTCTTGGTAGAACTTTATTTCCTTTGTTTTTCAACCCTTCATTGAGCTGCTGTTGAATCACCTGGAACTGTTGTTGTTGATGCTGGTGATCATTATGTGTTTCATGATGATGGTTATGATGGGGCTGACCACTTCCTTGAGCTTCTTGGTGTGCTTGTTGTTGCTGAGCGAGCTGCTGTAACTCCAGACGCTGCTGCTCAGAGACAATATCACCAGAAATTTCTTGATTGTTACTTTCCTTCCCAATCTGTGGATTTATATGTGCTTGTTGTTGTTCTTGTTTACCTTCTTGCTCTTGATAATGTCCATTTCCGTTGTTCTGCGAGGCTTCTTCTGCGTTTATGGCTGCAGTAATAACAGCTGCTGATTGGGGATCCATGATTTCGAGAATTTCCTGATTATCTTTGTATCGAACAGTCAGATCTTAGAAAGCTGCCAATATGAACGTATGTTTCAACGGTCTGTCAAGCGAACTTAACCAGGTTATGAATTATGGCGATTTGATCGTTTTTAAAATTTTCAACTACTCCGACTTTGATGACTAAGCGGGCTGCTAACAAAAAGTAATTGTAGTACAAGATCAATAGAATCTAACTTAATTATAACCGGTTATTCTATCTAGCTATATACAGTGTGGATACGATCTTCATATGATCTTGTTCTTGATTTTGTGCAAAGCAGCATCAACGTGATGGGGTAATCGCAACACCTCTTTTTTGATCTTTTTTGGTATTCCTTTGACTATATCCTCTTCTAGTGTTCCATCATTGTTATACCTTGACGGATTACTTGGTGGAGCATTTTTAGATATCTTTTGTCCAAGTACTGGTGACTCAGCTTGAGCTTCCTCCTCCCCCGATGTATCTTTATTGGCCTTACTAACTATCTTGACATTCTTGTCTTTCTCATCTATGTATTCTCTGAATGATTTGAAGGGTTTGGAATGTGAAAGTCTGCGGCCAGTAAACCCATATGGACTATGCTGCTCTTGCTTGGAGGAAAAACTCTTAAACTTTTTAACCGGTGTCTCCACCAATTCCTTTAGAAATTTAGAGTCTATGAATTTTTGTTTTTGTTTAATCAGACTTTCAGATTTCACCTTGAGTTCTTCTTCACCAAATTTCTCAGTGTCAGTAGTTGGAAAGTCATCCTCCTTCTCAAACATTGTCAGCTCGATATCAACATTTTGAGTATTGGAATATTCAGGTTCTTGTTTTGCAACATTCGACCTGCGTTTTTCCACGTGTGATTCTTCACTTTCCTCGGTCTCTGCATCATCGACCAACTCATCCTGTTCCTCCTCCGAATCATCACCATACCTTTCATCAACAACATCAGTATTAGATATGTCAATGTATTGACCATTGAAACCAAATTCATCGTCTTCCGTATCATCAACAGCAAAATCATCTGAGTTAACATTTTCTCCATCATCTTGATCATCGTCACTATCATCTTCGTACTCTTCACCGTAATAGTTCCCATTCTCATTGTACAAAGAGCCCTCGAGTTTTTTGTCATCCACGTCATTCTCCTCTGGATCCGTTTCTTCTTCTACTTCCTCTTGGTAGAGTAAATCTTTCTTTGGATTGGCACTAACAAAATTGGATGATCCTTTTTTAACTTCATTCTCTTCCTTACCAGTATTTTTTTCTACTGAAGGAGCCTTTTGAAATTGTTGTTCAGCAGGAGACGATGTACTGTCTTCAATGGTTTCACTTTGGTGTGGTGTAGCTTCGGAAGGTATTTGATCTGCTGGATCATTGGAGGTGGGCTGAACATAATTTGCGTCTTGGAGTCCAGGTGAGTTTCGGTAAATTAAATCGTGATAATCACCATGGCCGTAGTCTTTATACTGTTCATTAATGTCTAAGACTGTTAATGGGCCGATCTCGACGTTCTGGACTGGCAGCCAGTGGTCTGACATAATCTTCTGAGTCAGCTGCAGTCTTTGTTCCTTGTTCTGCAGTTTCAACCGTTCCATCCTTATCATTAACTTTCTCATTTGAGTCAGTTTCATCTGCATCATCGAAGCCCTCATCTTCTACCTCCACACCCTCATCTTCTTCGTCCTCGTCATCTTCTTCATAATATTTAATGTCCTCAACATCATCCACATCTTCCAGATCGACATCATAATCACCATCCTCTTCGTCTTCATCTTCATCGTCTTCCTCTTCATTATCATAACCATACACATCTTCATATTCTTCCTCATCTTCATATTCAATACCATTAGCGTCTTCCGACCCTGTAGAGAGATTAGACTCAGTACCGTGTCCATTTTCGTTAGCTGGTTCTTCACCACCAGCACTTAATCTCTCCAAACAGGTACCCCAAAAATGATCTCTGGCACTGAAAAATGTACCATAAGGACAAATATCAACCAAACATCCAACTAACGATGGACTATTGTCACAAATACATCTAAAGTCACCATGATTTCCTTCACACCACCGCGCAATTACTTGAACACAACTAAGAAAACATGCTGGCGGTGTAGCAACTGCCACTGATATCAACGATAAGATTGGAATAAACTGTTTCAATAACATTGCACTGGTATATGATATATGGAGTACTGATACTGGCTTTTTTTAAGTGTGAGCAGTTCCTGGGTGTAAACAAGACCATATGGAGCTGTAATATTGATAAGTTGTATTCAAGCATCCTCATATCCTTTTTGTGTAAATTGATCTTAATGAATCACTCGGGTGACTGACTTCAAATAGTAAACATTATGGGACCAAGTAGTCACTCCTCAGAGAAAGCCTAGCCAATTGTCACAGCTTCATATACCATTATTCGATTACCATATACCTTACACCATATCCTGTTTGAGCAGATTGTTACCTATCGCTTGTCTCACCCTAAAATATAAAAAGATAATAAAAACAATGATCTATGTCTTCTTTATTTTTGGTACGGGCACGTAACTACAATGCAAAAAAACGTGCTCCACGGCAGGTTCGAACTGTCGACCTTCAGATTATGAGACTGACGCTCTACCGACTGAGCTAGTGGAGCCACTTTTTTGTCAAAATTGTGGCTCGCTTACCCCTGATGTGATACAGCGGTATGGACACACTGGTTTGCGCCACATCCGTGCGTATAATAACCAGATCAACAAATTACAACAATTAAAGTACTTGTCACTCAGATTTTATCATTCATCGTTCACCTATAGATATAGTGTGCCTTGTTCAGATATTGTCTTAACTTATGAGTCTCAGAAATGAACTGTCTTTTTAAGGATTCCCGTTTAATCTCCTCTCAATTACTTTGTTATTGTTAGTTTTGGTAGAATGGTGAAGTTTATAATATTATCATGAGCAAAATCAACCCTATTTTCAACTCAGCGGCTAATTTATTGAAGATGTATCTTGATCTCAGTCCAAACGATGCTTTCTTACTTGAAGATATATCATAGCAAAACAAGCCAAATCAGCTCAAAATGATTGTGCTATACTTTTTATGTTTGTCTATCTTCATCAACAAAACCATAAGTTCCAGCGCTGTTGGTCCAGAAGTTGTGATGAATCTTTATCACGCATTACCTGATTTCAAATTCAAGTCTAGAGCCATCAAGGAGATATTGAATGACTACAAGATACTCACGGACTATCTTTATCACTGGAAACCTCCTGGTGAATTAAACGTTGAATACATTTATGAGGATTCAATCAGGGTTTTATACGGTGAATATATCTCACCATTGGATAGTTTGTATCATCCAGAAGAAGTTGAGTATCTTTCATTCTTCCCACTTTCATTAAAGTTCAAAAAGGAACTATATACAATTGTTTTGAACGGTATTGATAAAGATGGATATGAAACATGTCACGCAATTTGGGTAAATCTTCCATTTAATGAAGAAAACTATGATATTGTGGATTTGGGAAACGGTAAAGACACTTTCAGAGTGACTTTTGATTTACAAGATGCTGGTGATTTAATGAGATATGTTGGTCCAAGACCATTGGAAGGTACTGGTATACATAAATATGTCTTTATATTGTTTAGACAACCACATGGTTGGTTTCCAGCTCATAAACTTAAGGTGAGAGAGAATTGGGGTTCAGATCATCCTGATCATAACGGTATGGAAACTTGGGCAAATTTCTATGATCTAAAGCCGTTAGGCATGAATTTTTTTACTTCTTCAAATGAAGGTTTGTTTTAATTTATGCACTTACATTATACTATACATGTCAAGCCCTAAGACAACTTAACTATTTATTCCCCTTCAACTCTTGTTCTTTATCGTAGTTCAAGACTTTTTCCTTGTTATTAGTGGCAGCCCTCACAACTTGATGAAATAAACTAGCATTTAATTCAGATTTCTCAGCTTTTGAAGTTGCAGCAGATTGTTTAATTGAATTAACAAGACTTTTCATATCAAATGGTTTATCTGATCCTTCATTGTCTTGTTTACACCAAGCTAAATCAGTATCTTCCTCTTCATTAACTTCTTCTAATTCTCTCAATTTTTTAATTCTATTATTTAATTTGACGATCTCCACAGCTTGTTTGAATTTTTTCTTTGCATTGAATTTTCTAATTTGTGGAACTAAATCATCAGTATTATAGGAATCAGAATTAGTTGTGATCCAAGGATCTGATAATAATTGCTTCGCAGTAGGTCTGCTTTTTGGATCAACAATTAAACAACGTTCTATGAAATCTTTAGCATACTGTGATAAATTTTTCCAATATTGAGTATGAAATATAACAACAGGATCATTTTGCACTTCTTGTAAAAAATCATTAACATTTTCAGATCTAAATGGTGAATAACCACCTAATAATGTAAATGCAATAACACCAAGTGACCATATATCACATGGTTTACCATGTCCTGTACCGGTTAAAACTTCTGGTGCACAATAACCAAAACTACCAGCTGCACTTGTAAGTACTTCATTTGGGGTAAGTAATTCTTTAGCAATACCAAAATCTGCTAAAACAAGTTGAGAATTTGGATCTTCAGTGATGTAGATCAAATTTTCAGGTTTTAAATCTCTATGAACAATATTTAATTCATCATGTAAATATTCCACAGCTTGTAAGATTTGTAAGACAACTTTAACACCATCTTCTTCTGTAAATTTCCCCTGTTTAACAATACGATCAAACAATTCACCACCAGTGGCTAATTGTGTAACGATATAAAATTTATCTTTACTTTCAAACCAATCTCTAAATCCAACAATATTTGGATGATTACATTTTTGTAATAGATTCAATTCTTCATAGAAAACTTTTTCATTACCCTTTAAAGCCCTTTTCATAACAATCTTAACGGCAACTTCTTCTTTTGTACTAATTCTTCTAGCTTGTCTAACAATACCGAATGTACCAGCACCAAGAGTTCTACCAAATATATAATCAGCCTTTTGAGCATAGCTTGGAGGTTGACCATTTAGTCTATTGAAGAACTTTTTGATTTGATGGCCTTCTGGTTCTGTAGCAGGTACAATTGGCATATTTGATTGACTTTTTTTTTGATGTATTGTCAGCCCCTTTGATATAAGCAATGATGAAACGATTAGTTGATATAAATTGATTATAATATTCACTGCAGATTTAAACTATATGTTTCTAACAGCTTGATGTGATGCAGTAATGGGTAATTATGTCAGTTCCACTAGCTAGATCGGACTTATTGTTCAAATTTCTATTATTATACGGTGTAAATCTATATAGATCAAGCCTGATCCAAGGGTATGTGACACGAATGGCTGTAACAAAATTCACCATGAATTCGCGGAAATTAGTATTAAATGAGAGCGAGTTGAGAATTCAGTTTCTTGTTTAACTTGGCAACGATTGCTTGAAAAAGTTTCAAAAGTATAAGCCTAGTTTTTAACCATTGGTTGAATATATTTATGAGTTTCATATCTCGTATACTCCTTTGGTTGTGCAGAAATTAAGAGAAATAGATTTTGCAGTGTGGTGCAAACCATAATCACTTTCCCAGTGTCCCCCATCAGCGATCCCAAAAACCATAACTTGAGCGCTGTGGCGCAGTGGAAGCGCGCAGGGCTCATAACCCTGATGTCCTCGGATCGAAACCGAGCAGCGCTAAAATGCTCAGTTTTTTTTGCATAAAAATTTTTTGTGTCAGTAATAATTGAACAAATATCTATCCCTCTTTTTTTTAAAAAGCTTGAATAAAACTTATTGTGCTGATATATTAAAACTGTCTATTCTGAAGAGACCCTGTAATTCATTCACAAACCTTTGGAAATTCATGGTATATCCCATGCATGAAACGTCGAAGATGAATTATGTATTATGTGAAACGTTAGCATCCCGCATCCCAATCCATCGCACTCTTCACCGAATATATACTACATTGATGGTGGAGTTGTAGCTAGGACACATATTTTGATAGATAACACCGGTATATACCGTTATAATTCTACAATGTTTCCAAAGTTTCAAACTTTGGTTCAAGTAAATTATGCGTGTGAAATTCGAGAAGTTAGTTTGGGTTTAGGAATCATGCATAGAAATTTGTCTTGTTTAAGATTCCCATGAATTCCCGATCAACATATACGAATTACCTTATATATCTATATTATGTGACTATAACACTTGACATGTTGATGTTAATGGATATGAACATGGAAGTTGTTGAGGTCGAAAGTTGTACATTGCTGTATAGTTGAAATTGTTCAGATTAAGACATATTTCATATCAAAGTATACGTTGTGTTGTTTTGTCTTGTGTCATCGAACCGTATAACCGGCTCTGATTTCAATATATCTGACTTGAACCTGTCATTCTAAAGCTAATTATTCAAATCAGGACCAAAATATAAACTTAACTGGCCTTGCAAATTAGGGGTTCTCCGTTCTCCGTCTTTTAAGGTGGTTTGGTGATATCACCAAATCTGAATCATGGCTAAGAATGAAAACACCTGATCTATTATTGATGACAGAGCTATGTTGCGTTTTCCAGTTGATATAATATAAGCATATATAAGTTCAACCTATTTTCAAGCGGTTATATTTGATGAATAGTACATGTTACATGAAAGATTATCTATAGACCTCATGTGCATCTTGTGCTAAATTCAAATCTAGTTTGAGGGTTTTGTCTCATCATAATTCTGGACAGCATAATAACCACCTGAGCATTATTGATCAACATACAAACGTGATTAATGATGATCTGATAAAAGATTATGAAGACATTGTATTATCAAACTCGTTATACAAGTAATGTAAGGGATCAAATTCTTACTTACGAATTCAGCTATACTACATGCTTAAGATTCCCATGTTAATCACTACAAAAATCTTGATAATGATCATTGATAATTATCGATGCCCCATTTATGATCTTAAAACTCATATATATGTATCACTTGAGGCCATAACATAATTAACCATCCATGATCACTTATACGAATCAATTTTTTATAGTCTACTGTACAAATACTCCTGATTGACACCTCGACTATACTTTCTTCATATTATCATGTACAATGGGTTCAAAATACAACAAAGCTGACTAGCTATTATAGATCTATCCCCTTAAACGAAATCAGGTACATAAAGATAAGCGTTTTATAGACATTTCCGATCAACCATGTACAACCTGTAACAAATGAACAAAAATTTATGGATCGATGTCCTACAGCTTAATTATTATTTAACACAATGTACATATGATCTATAAAATTGATTCGTAAATGTTGGGAACAAAGTTTAAATTTCTCGCTTAATGAATCTATCTAATGATGAAGTACATATGAAGAAACATTCATGGCGTTTAAATTAAACTTTATATAGTTTATAATTCATATAATTCACTATGAAACCTCACTTTTAATGTATTGGCCCAATTGTAACAATCCTTGTTTAAACTTTTTGTACCACAACTTATAATCCAATTATTTGCCTTATCATGTTTATCTATATGTCCAGAGTATGATTGAAGATTTGGACGTCCATATTTAATTGTTTTGGAAGTATTAGTAGACTCCATTTCATTTATATCATCAAATGGATCAATATCTTCAAGTTCAAAATCATC
The DNA here is from genome assembly GCA_030582155.1 of Hansenula lynferdii. Lineage (NCBI taxonomy): Eukaryota > Fungi > Ascomycota > Saccharomycetes > Phaffomycetales > Wickerhamomycetaceae > Hansenula > Hansenula lynferdii. The sequence goes on along the minus strand of JAKTWT010000035.1, from coordinate 179,981 downwards.
ATTTTCAAGCAGTTGTTCATTCTCTGCAAATCCTGTAATGTCATAATCATCATCATCAACTTTTTGCGCATCTGAAGTGATAAAAATATCAATTTTTTTAACATCAAATCTATCTAGGATCCATAAATCTGATTTATTTCTTAATATCCAAATCAATGAAACATTTGTTAAATTATTTGTGCTTAAATATTGATAAAGTCCCAATGCATATGAAATCCCCGAGCCACCAGCAACTAGCAAGACATTTTCTGCAGTTTTGAAAAAATTTGAATGTAATGAAGGGAAAGGACCAGTTATTGAATAATTAGTTCTAATTGTTGGTATAAAATTTGTCTTTTTAACAACCAATTTAATATTTGCCTCATTTGGATGTGATGCAATGGTATATGGATGACTTGGTAATAAATAAGTTAAAGGATTTGATCTTTTATGTTCTGAAATTCTTAAATGAGAACTAGGTAAATAATGACCTAAATCATTTGAAATTTTAATTAATTGTAAATTTGAATTAATACTAGTTTCAATTTCAAATCTAACATCTTTTGATTTCCAAACTTTAACAATAATTTGAATAATAAATAATAATGCAATTATAAATGTATATGGTGAAACACCTGGTCTTGCATGTAATTGTAATAAAATAGGTGATATCCAAGCCAATATCAAATGAGTTGTGAAGAAAAACTTGTAGAATCTATGCCTTATTGGTTTTAGTGAAATTAAAACAATGGTAATAAACCCTAGTACCGCTGGTAATCCCAAAAAATTCCATATTTTAAATATTTTAAACAATTGACCCAAAATTATCCATCTAATTATGAACATTATAGTATGAATCACCGATAGAAACACAATTACTCTTGAAAGCCATTTATGCAGGAAAATATATTCCAAGTAGTAAATATTTGGTAATGGATTAGGTTTAAATGCAAAGAATATATCCAATGGTAATAGCACATAGGCAAATCTTCCACATCTTTTGATGAAAACACTTAAATGTTCTAAAGTGAACTTGTAAAAAAGCATCAATACAATAATACAACACCAAGCGATAACTTTCCATACTTCAGGTAAGGATACAAGTCTTTTATTTGTTGTAGATCTTCCAGTTTTTGACCATTTATGTAGATAGAATCTCTGGAATGAGTAAATACCAAACACATTAATCACACTCAAGAAGAACAAGAGATGCCCGACTTTCACGTTGGCGAAATGTGTGTCTCCGTGTCTCTTCTCTACCACGTCCACTCCTGAATCCATAATCTCAACTACCTACACCTCCTATTATAATTAACATAATTGTTATTGTTTACTCATTTTTTTATCAAATCTCCGTGCGTGGGCTTACCAATTTCTGACAAAAGCGCATTTTAAAAGGAATCTTGTTGGCTGTTTAATATATAGAGGAGAGACTATTTATAACCAGGGAATAACTTGTAATTGACTGATATTAATTGTTCATTTCCATAGTTGACCATTTTGGCAGGGCTTAAAGGGTTTTATTGGGTAGCATGACACGAGTTTTACGCGTAAAACGGTGCAATTACTGGCCAATACCCAATACGCGTTTGAGGCCTTGAAGTTTGACACAAAAATGATGAATTCATGTTAATATAATTACTTTTGAAAGTGAGACACCATCAGAAACTTGGGAAATGATCATAGAATGATCTTTGCAGGTGACTAATTTGTTCAACTACGAATTCTGTGATCTACTGGGATCTTATCCTATTATCGTAACGTCGTACAGAATCTAATATAAACCATGTGTCTCTAATAACAATTGTAACTTATAACTTAAGGAGGTGTCTGCAAACAATTTAGAAGTAAATTATTGTCGAGCTTCAACAGTATTTGGCACATAGCTTGTATGCCCACGAAGAATTTGGCTCATCCCCTATCACGTAAGCCTGGTGGCCATAATAACATTTAAGTTAACGTGCACAACTATCAACTGGTGACAGTGAGACAAGACATAGACGAGGTGGATATGTTAATCATGGACTTATACATCATATGTACGATAAGGCTTGAAGTCTTTTCACTAATACGAATTGACCATATTCACAGGAATGGGGAATATGTCTTTCTAGAAATGGGGTACAATATATGGTCACTGAAACAACTTGATCAGACAAGATGATCAAAACTTAGGCACTAAGGAGTAGGTCGAAGCAGATATCTCTATAGATTATGAAATACCCCAATAACAAAGGCTAGGTACGCTTATAGTGAATATTTTCTAGGCGAGCTTACGACAAGTTTAGTGTTATCTAGTTTTGTTTAATGTTGCACTTCTAATTAATTTTCCAGTTTCCAGTACACACTACACACAATTGACATTATGTAATCCCGAATTTTCGATGGATTTTGTACTTCATCTAGGCCTAGTTGAGGGTAAAACATAAGAAGGTTCAATATCACAGGTAATCAATCATAAGTACCCCTACTGGGTTTCCAATGACAAATCCATGATATTTGGTGGCAAAATTGGTATCATTTTACCATGTTTCCATCAAGTTATACCCATTTTCATATGAAGTTGAGTTGGTCTTCCATTAAATTCATTTGCTAATTGCTTCCAACACAACCTTTCCTAGGTTAAATTTGTGTTTTCATGATGGTACAAACATTTTGTGGTGCCAGATCTAACTTCCTCACGTCACTCGTCGTGCATATGTCCGCAGCTCTGCCGGGAGCTTTTAAACTTTAGTGGGTGTTCCTGCCTAGCTCAAGCTTCAAGCCACCAGGCCCAGCCAGCGGACAGGACAAAATTAGACAAATGTGGCGCGAACCAGGATCAACCGGTACAATAAAAACTTGTATAGGATTCGAGTTTCCTTGATTTGGGATGGTTGCAGTGTAGTTTGCATACAAATCAAGATTTAAAAATAGTATGTAGAGTGTCAATGTGAGGTCCTAATCGATGGCCGACTGCAAACAATCGTCACCGGTGTTGGCCGTGTTTCCAAAAGACGTCTCCATAATCCCCTAGCTCACAATGTTCAAATATTGTACGTTAGTTATCATATAAATAAATACCTTAATCCTAAATGATTATCCATCTGTTGAGAATTGTGTGCATCAATTTTGCAATCTTCTATACACTTCTATTTTAAAGCGAAAATCTATGGGAAATTTCTATATCTGGAGATTTGCATATCGGGGAAATGAAACAATAGCCAGGATATGTTGACACGGGGACACACTACATATAATGTAGAAGGGCCCTCATCTAGTTAACTGTAGTTGATGACGCATAAGTTTTTGTGACATAGGTGTTGTTCCTAGTTATATTTTGAAAACTTTTATCAATATCTTACATTAGACGACTTATAGATGAATAAGTTACCTAGTGATTCACCAACATACTTTCAATGTATCAAGGTAATCTTAACCTTGACGGATAAATAAGGGCCTTCGCGGAGATCTAGCGGAACAACTTCAACTATAGTAGATCACAAGAAAATTTGGCCATGGATAATAGTTATACAACGCCTGAACATTCCTCGATGAGTTCTTGTTGTTGCGGAATCGAATGATTTACCAATGTCATCAAATTGTCTAGAAGCACTCGCCAACACGGGTATCACTATCGTATTGATAAAGTTCGTCAAGTCTTTTCGACTTAACATTGAACTCGTAAACATCATTCATATCAAGTACGCATTATAGGGGCATTATACTTATCATATCTAGCCGGCCAGGAACGTTCATGAATACGATTTTAAAATCAACACATGGCGTTTAGATCTCATATAGCGACGACTTGACGAAAAAGAAAATATATATCATGTCAATTTATACAGTCTTTGCTATAGGTAACATTTCGACAAGAAGTCTTTGACTATAGATCTTGAGTCTAAAGTGTAATGCATAAGAACGCAGAGAAGGCTCATAAGTTTGTTAATATCTTAAGCCATGATGATATATATCTACAGTACTACTTGATAAAGATCATGATGGGCATAGATTCAAGTAACAAATAACCGCAGGGGAAATTCAAAATTGTGCAAGTCCTTAATCAACAGACATCATGTACATATGTACAACAAGCTTTAAATCGATTAGTTGATATATTCGTGATTCGTCAGATATGGTGAGATCTTATTTTATCACGATACAATATCTAAATGGGAATCAATCCGTACGTTAATGTTGAACACGAACATGCTTACAACTCATGACAACCCAACATACCTCTACATCCTATGATCCATATATCGAGCCTAATTCCATCCCTCTGCTCTCCGGATGTTTTATATCCCAATTTAGACCATCTATTCACTGCTGGTTGATGTTATAATCAACAAAGAACAAAGCTCTAGCCAGCTATACCGATATATCATGAGTTTACGTAGTGAACAAAACAGATCCTTGTGCCTCATGGAATATCATGGAAGGTTTTCGGTTTCATTTTAATATCACCGGGAATATACAGATCTAGGATCTGTTGTTAAAACAGCATATTCTCACTACATATTCAAGCGTTTTTTCGATGTTCGGCAATTATAAAAACTTCAAGCATGAAAATGTCGTAATAATTTTAAATCTCATGCACAATGCGGACTTAATATTCGGCTCCCGAGATGAATTTAACCTTCATCGTCACCAATTTGATCTAGTATATGCTTAACAATTAACGACTTGAAATGATATAATTAGCCATATGGTTTCCTGACATGAAGCAAGATTTAGTAACGGTCCAAAAGGGAGGCCCAAACTGGACGAATAAGGAAAATATCTTGAAATACGTGTATAGGTAACTCGAGGCCTATAGCTGTAGCTAAATATATCTTGAACTGTGTACTATCGATACAACAGTACTACCTATCACCAGTAATGCATACTATATATCGATCACAATAACGAGGTTATAAGCGTTCACACATAATAATCTAACAGCCTTGAAATTCAACTCCAAGTACCCCGTAGAAGTTGAAATAAACCAGTGTACCTACAGCCTCTACAGCCAAATTAATACCATTTCAGCTCTAGGGTATGTTTGTCTAAGACAGCGATTATACCTAGAGAATGGACAGCCAATTCAATACAAGCCTGTTGATCGTCCTAATACGACACATGGTTCGATCTTTCCCCTGAATAGCGGATATATGAAAATACCAGGTACTTTTATTTTATAGTTGAGCGTACTTAGGTATCATCTTTCACACCTTTAACTATAGGCGAGGATAAAAGTTCCATGAGGTTCCATGAAATGGTGACACCATCATAATTCGCGGGTATTGAAAATTACAAAATCTATACTTTAGCGTACTATACAAGTCCAGCCTAAAATTTAACAGCCTCTAAATCTAAAATTTGAACCTTGTAATTGATGTAGTGGAGGTGACTCTTGTTTAATTAGGATCATAACATTTTAGTGATATGATGTATGAGTTGTAATTGTTGGTGAATCACTAATAATGAAACTCATATGTCTCATAAATTAGTGACGAGTTTCTACAACTGTTACTGCAACATTAAACGTTTGAAGTTACAACTAATCAATACCAGTCCGTATATACTAGGTCACCAGTATTGAAACATACGAAGAATGTTGGGGAAGTGTGTATAATTTGTATACCAGCTAGAATCAAACAACCGAATTACTTGTATTGATAAAATGGTACCCTATCAACGTCCCAACCTGAATTAAGTTGATTTAAACATGAAACCAGGGACATGTCTAAAATTGCATCAAATAGATACCCCAAACCTGCCCTTTTATTCCAACTCTATACTCTATAGCTATACTCTATACCCTTTCTTCTCTTCGCCCCTTGTGTCCCGTGTCCAGCTCTCGCTGAAACCTTATGCACAATGTCTGTCTAGTGCATGCGTCTGCATGCGTCTGGAAATTTGTCTCGACCTTCCCTTCTGGCTTTTCTTCGATTATGCACGTTGCTGCAGTCCCTATATTCTCAACCCATCCTTCTATTGTGTGGCCCTACGAGATCCTTTCAAACTTACGTGAAGTTGAAATGTTTCCGTCACTTGGTTTTTTTCTATATAAATGTTTTGAATTGCATCAATTTATCAAATTATTCAGATTGTAAAATCCATCTAAAATTTTAGTTTGATAACTTGAAAAACTTTAAAAAGACTTGTTATACTGCTGTTATACAATAAAGACAAGTCATAACTATACCCAATACATTCCCCCCATCTAGAGTATATTGAATACAAGTACTCGAGAAGAAGAAGTTATCATGTCACAATCACCTTTATACAACACAGATAATTCAAGATATGAAGCTTATCAATTTTCAGATCCATTTGCTACTTCAGCATTTGTCTGTTGTAATAAGAAGCTAAATGCTGTTTGTCGTCCAAATTGTGATCATTATCCAAAAGTTTCATCCAAGGAGGATGTGTTATTTATATTTGATGCTAATCAAGCTGTATCGATGGGATTTACTTCATGTGAACATTGTGATCCTACAAATCCAAATTCTCAACTAGATTTACCATTGATTAAATTGACCATTGAAGCCATCAACAGTTCAATAGGATTTACAGATGATGCTAATGATTTGAAAAGACGTGCATTTAGTGTACCTTCTATCAATACAAATAATGGACATTATGATCGTCAATTGACTAGAAATGAATCTGAACATATTAAACTTGTTGAATTAGCTTGTCGCCATATTGCTTCTGCTGCTGCTCTTTCCATTTCAAAACAAAATGAAGAAACTTCACAAGGTGGTAATGGTAAAAAAAAAAGAAGAGGTGGTGTTTTAGGATTTAAAGAATTGGCTTCAAAATCAAAATTATCACCATGGCATTTCCATAGAGTGTTTAAATCTGTTACAGGTTTAACACCAAAGAGTTATGGTGATCAATGTTGGAAATATATTAAAGATCATGATCGTCCACCAACAAAGAGACAACGTTCACATTTTAAATCATTATCTGAAATTTCAAATAATTTTCAAGCTCCAAAAAAATTAACCAAAACTGAAGAAGATGTTGCACCAACTGCTTCAATTCCAAATGATGTTGCACCAACTCAACCTTTAGCAACTCAAATTTCACCAAGTTTAGATATTAATAGTCAATTATCATCATTAAACAATGGATTATTTGATTTGAATAAAAACAGTTTGGATATTAATATGGCACCATTAAGACATCATAGTTTGGATTTAGGTAGTTTAAGTTTAAATTTGGGAGAATTGAATAGAAATAATTCATTATCACCATCATCAAATTTAATTCCAGTTACAAATAATATGTTTACAAATCAATCAATTTCACCTCAACAACAACAACAAAATTTAGTTAATCATGTTCAAGAACAAGCTCAACCTCAACAATTTTTATCACAACATTTACAACCACCTTCATATCATTCAAATCCATCAAGTATAAGTGGTGCATCATTACAAGTTCCAACAGAGTCTAGTGAATCTGTTAGTCCAGTTGGTGATTTTACATCATATCCAATGGATGGTTCATCATTATGGGCTTCAAATGAAGCTGAAGATTTTACAAAATTATTAACTCCACCATCAAGTGTTAGTGAAATTGATACATTAAATTATCAAAAACCTTTAATTTCAACAAATCAACAAGAAGAATTAGGTCTTTATGATGCATTAAATAAATCTCCATTAGATGGTGAAGATTTATTAAATTTAGATAACAATAATGGTGATGATTATTCTTTATTTAATGATGGTTCAAATAATGATAATAACGTTGGTGCTGGTTTATTTTTGGGGACTGATGGACAAGAAATTTTTAATGATTTATCAATCAAACCTCAAAATAACTTGATGTTTTAATTGTCTATTGATGATTTTGGGTTTATTTTAAAAAAAGAAGAAGTTTTATTATAGAGAAAGTACTTTTAGGTTTATTAGTACAATGGTTTTTATTGTTTTGGTTATGTTTTTCAATTTAATGATCTGGTTTTGGTTTTAACTTATACATATTTGCAATTATACGCATTTGTTTAATTATACAAATGCAACAAAAGGAGAGGGGAGTTGAGTATTTACAGATTGATCTATATGATTTTTTGGTTTTTATTTGTTATGATTCTTATGATGACTAGTTAATTATTTCAATTATACAAGACTTACACTAAATTTTGATGTAGTTTTTCAATCTAAAGCTGAGCCACTGTATTTGGCACATATAAACTCTCTAGTTGTGTCCCTACAATTAAAGTAGAATTTCTAATCATATAGCAAATTTCACAATTGGAAGAGGCAGTAGGGATGCAGTATAAATTTAGTACCAATTAGTACCAATATCAATGTTAATTTGTGTGAATTGGTTAAACACAATTGTGTATCAACAATTTTCAGTTTAAAACACACATATACAGTGTTGGTTAAAGTTTTGTCACATAGCTGTTCTACGTATACGTCATACTGGCTTATCATGATCTACAACCAAGCCACGAAGGTTCAAATGTTCAAAGCTCAAATCCCATAGGATTAACATGATACAGTTCATTAGATTATTGAGATTCATCTCACAATTATTCCGGTGATTTAACGGTCTACTATAAGATCGTGATGATTAAATATGTTCTGATAGACTAGAGCTAGATGCTAGATAACCTAGAAATGATATCAACGTGCTGAGATTTGTGAGGATATCCAGGTAAACATGCTGGTTTAAGTTGAAATATATACATTTTGTATACTCCTTATTAGGACCTTATGATGTCTTGTTGAAGAAATATGCCTGTTTTTGTAATTGTTCCATATGTTTCCATGCAAAATTATTATGTAATAAATTCAATTTGGAAATTAGCCGGACTCTCTGATAATGGTACATGGGGAAATGACAGAATGTTTGGGGGAAACAAGAGGGGAGAAGCGGTGTATACTTGAAATAAAATTGGATATATAGTTAGCTGTTCAGTGAACAAGTGCAATTGACCTTTTAATTGACCTTCTAATTAACCCTTAACGATACATATCCCTGGTTAACTCGCCGATATTCCCAGCTAAGCCCATTTTGAAGCTATTTGGTCCGTCCGAGCTTCCCCAGTCTGTCAGCGCTGACATAAGCTGCAATTTATGCATGATGATTTTAGAATTTGAAATTATTTTTAGGTCCATGGAAAAGTCTGGACTCTGAAAATTGAAAATGTCCTGTCCGATTTGTCTGTGATATAAAGTATTGAGTTGAGGTGAATATAACCATTTGGTCAATTCTGATACTTTTCGGAGTGTCAGATTTCAATGTGGAGAACAGAGTTGATGATGTTGGTACCCAAGGACATGTATTCCTGGTTGTTTATAGAATAAGCTGGGCTCTATGGAGTCTAGATCTTTACCTTAAATGGCTCTATTCATTTCTACTGTAGCTAGTTCATGATATATGCCTGAAGTTTTATTCAGCCGCGATGCGTTTGAAAGTTTAAAGTAGTATAGAGATGTATTTTCACTTGATCAACTTACGATCGGTGAATTGTATAGAAACTATGAGATATAGGGAGTTAGCTCGTTTCAAGTTTATAGATTGTAAAGATGTATAAGCTGTCCATGACCGTATCTCTTAGCTAGAACTTGTTCTATGCCTATTATCCACATGTACATTTAGCATCTTGTACTTATCGCTTCAAGTACATCCACAATCCCACCTTGTCCAACCTTGCATTGTACCCACTCTTGATAATAAGACTTGTACTGACTTCAATTGTACCATCATGAAATACATTTGATTCTAAATTTGAACCATCATCAGCTGATCAGCTCATAAGTCTATACACCTGAAAATTCTTGTCTGCTTGGCCAATAGTCCTATCTATCCACTAAAATTACAAGATGGTCATACATGGTTCGTGGAGTTATTCATGATACTTTTCACTTTTCACTACTATTCACTTTTCCGCATGCTATTTCCCAAAACGATCACAAGGTGGTTCCAACGTTTCGTTAAATTTCAACACTCCTTGGTTAAATGCATTGAATAAAGCTAGGAATATCTTGCATATTCCATGTTATACGATAGTGTATACTAAATTAACAGGATCTGGATATAGTGGAACCATGTACACTATATACTAACCCCTTGTTTCGATAATTTACACTAGTTTCACAAGTTATCGTATAATCCTAGATGATTTTAACATTTACGATGGTAATTTATGGATAATAAAGTGGCTAAATGGGGTATGGAGATATGTACTAAAGACATATGATTAACCATGTCTTGAATAGTTTACAAGTTAATCTTGGCTGTCAAACTTTAGACTTGATTAATGGTCACATGAAGTACGCGCGATTTGAAGCACTTTGCATTAACTTGATAGACAATTATAACCAATAACCATCATTAAACACATTTCAGCTTTCTAGATTTCACCATCATATTAACATTTAATCCACAACCTTCTATACCTTTCTATTTCAATAATTTATCACCAATCAATTGATTAATTCATGTACCAAAAAATTTTCATACATTTGACATGTATGTATCTCGTATGTTTCATGTTTGGTCTAAAGGATGCCTTATTAGACATGTACGAGAAATTAAAACGTATATGAGTTGTATTATAACTAAAAATAACAACCGTTATATGACCGGGCTTATAGCTTATACAATAATTGAGATAAGGGGCCAATGTCCGTATATGCTTAAACAATTCAGGCTAAATAATTAACGGACTTGAAAATTGAAAGTACTACATGTTAAATATGTCTGGTTTGCAAATTTGTAATTTGTATTATACAATAAATTGGACAATAGAATGATTGAGAAGTTTAGCCTTCACTTTTATGACCAGCTATAATGACTATGAATTGAAACATGAAGTACTTATGAGTTGAAAATAGAATTGAAATTGAATAGTAGTTTAAAGCAAATAGTTGATAGCGAGAGAAAGTTATCACTCTTCATCATCACCAAGTGATAAAGGATAAGCATTTGAATCATAATTTTCATCATTATCTTTATTTTGTAATTGGAAATAATCATCAGTAACTTGAGCATCTTGTAATGAACCTAAATCTCCAGGTGTCATTATATTATTACGATCTCTTGGAGAACCTGGAACACTTAATGGTCTTGAAATTTTAATTTTAGAATTAAATGATTTTTCAGAATTATTACCATTAATTTGTGATTCATCATCATTAAATAAATTTGGATAAGCTCTTCTTAAAGCTAAATTTCTTGCTTTAACATATTCTAATCCCATACGTTTCCAATCTAATAAATCTGATAATCTTTCAGTTCTATTTCTTTGATTAATACGTTGTCTTCTTGTCTTTTGAGTAAATTCAAACATTTGATTAGTTAATTGATCAATTGATTCATCAACAGATTTTAATCTTCTATCATTAATATAAATACCATAATCTGATGAATTTTCAATTAAATTTTCCATATATCCACCAAATCCTGATAAATTTGTAGTAATACTTGGAACTCCCATAACTGTACATTCTGCAGGTGTATAACCCCATGGTTCATAATATGATGGGAAAACACCTAAATGACAACCTCTAACAAATTCATCATAATCTAATGGTAAAATTGGATTATTTGCATTTAAAAATTCTGGATGGAAAATAATCTTGACACGATCACTTGGATTATTAAATAAACCAACTCTTCTAATTTGATTCAAGATTGGATCATTTGCATCATCACTCATATTATGTGTAACAATTGGTGGTAATCCATCTCTTTTCAAGGCATAAACACGTCTTTTCAATAAAACACGATCTGAAGGACTAATTAATTCATCTAAATCTGGAATTTCTTTACCATGTTGTTGAAATCTTGAACAATGTTCTAAAAGACGATGACCAATAGAATTTTGAACTTCTTTAACAGTATTTTCTAATGATTTTATAACAGCTTGACCTTTTAATGTTTCCACAGTGTAAGAATGAGTTTGTGCAGGCATAATGATGAAAGCAACCACTGTTGTTTTGGATCCAGCTTCTTTTAATTTATGATTTAATCTTGCTAAACTTTCAATAAAGAAATCAACACCTTTATTTCTATATTCATAACGACCAGATATAAAGAAATATAATGTATTTTCTAAATCAAAATCATAATGACCATAGAAATGACCTTTTATAAATTCATTAATTTTTTCCTTCTTAATTGCATGCAAATTTTGAAATTCATGAACAGCTTGAAATTTAACAACGTTTAACCCATTTGGTAAAACACCATCAGGTTTTCTTTTCAATAAATGTTCGGATTCATATGCAGTGATTAAAGAAACTGTTGTGAAAACATCTGAAGAATGAGCAGCAGCTCTTTCAATACAATAACGATGATAAATTCCTCTTTTACCAGCTTCTGCATCAACATCGAAATTTGCCAAATTGTTATAAAAATCCACTGAACCAGCACATAGATAACGACCTAATAAAGTTGCATGAGTAGTGAAAATTGTGGTGACATCAATTCTTCTTTTTCTACATAAAGGTAATGCAACACCTGCTAACCATTCATGGAAATGAGCAATAACTGCCCGTTCACGATCATGATAAACCAATTCACCCAAGAACCAAGCGACTAAATAACCTAAAAGGATTGCATTATTAGTTTCATGATCACCATTTGGAGTTGGAATACCACTAATGTTCCATAAATCAGTTCGCCATTCGTCTAAATGATGCGATGCAGATCCAACATCAAACAACAACACTCTTGGAGCACCTTCGATTAACCAACGACCATAGAGATATTTGATACCTCTAGCACTCATGGAATCTAAAGTAGTTTTAATTGCAGGGTCTGTGATCTTCAATTCCTCCACTTCCACAGCAGCACTTTCATAGCTTAAAGGACCAATTAAAGTGTAGCGATCCTTGTACTCCTGGGCAGTGATTGGAGCCTTGGATTTAAGGACCGAGTAGATACCACCCACTCTATTTGCAACTTCAGTTGCCACTTCGAAGAGTAAATGATTCTGGATATCTCTAGCCATTGTTTAGGGGGTTTCAGTGGATGTTTATCAAGGAACAATTGATGCGCTAAGAAGCAACGATAGTGATAGTTTCAAGTGTGTAGATGGATTTGTCTAGCTAAGCGCTGAGATGTGATGTTTGAGTTCTCGAGTGGTAAGGGGTTTAAGTTTAATCCAATTGTTCAATTTTATAAATAATGAATTTGAAACATTGGGGAGGATGGCTCAAATTAGCGAGAGACTCGCCCAAAGCAGCCGTAGGCAGGGGGCAGCCATCTAGGCGGGAAGAGCTGGGCAGAACCTAGGCAGGGGTGAGCCTAGCGTGCTAGGCGAGGCCTGCAGGACTCCCCACGCAGCTGCACTCCACACAGCAACAAAAGTGACCATGAGAACAACTTGAGCTGTGACTTGTGACTAGCTTAATTAGTTTAACTGACTAGTTAAGGACAGTGCCAGTCCGGAAAAACATTAGAGTGCTTCTATTGGCAGTATGTGGATTATCCGGGCTGATGCTGGCTGCTTTCCACCCAAGTTGGCCAACAATAGATTTGTTACTGCATTGTCTCAGTTGGCTTGTTGGGTTGGAACTTGGAACTTGAGGAGGTACATTAAAAACAGCAGGCTCTATCTACTGGCTCCCTCTGGCTGCTGGATCTCTATTCTCTGACACGCTCGACTAGCAGAGAAGATCCCTGCTGATCCTCGAGATAATACGAGCTCATGAGCCGATCGTTTCTCTTTTAGGCCACTCGAGGTTACAGGCCTTGGAATTAGGCATCACATGCAGCAGCTTGAAGTCAGGCATTGTGAGTAATGTATGGTTTATGGTGATCCTGGAGAGAAATATCTCCTAATATTGTAACATGATAACCTAACAAAGTATGATATCTTGAAGGAGTTTCTTAGTTCATAGTTCATACACTATAGGCTAAATGTTAAATTTAAATATCTCCCGCGAAAGTCCATCTAAAAATCCGCGATAATTTTAGCCAGCTGAAAAATTAATGCTTCACCAACTCATCATCTGACATTACAAACAACCGCACCACCAATTGAAATTCAAATGGCCTCTGTTGACTCTCTAATCCCAAGTGATCTGATCGGTACTGAATTGAAAATCGAAATCAAAGATCAAAGAGTATTGATAGGTATCTTGTTAGCCCTAGATAATAAGCCAAACTTGTTAATGAACAACGTTGTGGAGGAATCATTACAAGAAGGTCAATTCAACAAGAGAGAGCTAGGACTGGTATCTATCCCATTTGACTCAATCAACACTATAAAGATCAATAATCAAGACTTGGACAAGACACTTGATTGGAAGGCTAAGATAATATAAGATTTGTCCTGTCAGGGTCAACTTTGGAAAATTCGCGGGTACACTTTTTTCCAAAGAAAAACTAAATTATCAACGCCATTTTTATAAACATAATAACAAACAACATCAGAAAATTAACACCCATAACATGACATTACCACAAGCCAGCGCGGTGCCAATAAGAAATAGAGACTCTATAGAGACAGTTACTTTGAAAAATTTGGTTGCTTTAGATCTTGTTGAGAAGAATGAATACCTTTTAAAAGCATTCAAGCTATTTGATGATTCTAAATTTAAAATCAAATTAGGTGAAACCAAAACCAATGAACAACTTAGACAACTGATAAATGAAAAACAGTTACAATTAGACCAAGAACATGAAGCTATTAAAGAATTGAAAAAAACAATAACAGACGAAAAAATTAATGATATTGAATTGATAAATGAATTATCTGCAGAATTTCAACAAGATGAATTACCAATTGATAATACAGAAGAATTAATTAAAATTTTTGAAAATGAAAATAATGTTAAAGTGGAATTTAATAATGATTATAATTATTATAAATACGTTAATGTGGATTTAAAAATTAAAGTGGATACCAAACCCATTGATCAAACACAACAACCACAGCAGGTATCACTAGAAAGTGAACCATCACAACAAGATAATGACGTACAAATGACCCAATAGATGTTTATATAGATAATTGAAATGATTAAGCTATTAAATCTGTAGTTCCGAGGTGAAAGTCACATGACCACTACATAGTTAAGGCTGCCCTCGGAAATATATACCATACATAAAAATAACCCCCCATAAAAATCCTAATTTTAATACCTTGTGATTTATAGACATTTACATTAAAACTTCTCATCTTGTTGAGGTATACAAATTTAAAAACACATTATAACAAAGACTAGTGTTTATCATCTAGTTAAACTTTCCAAACCAAGTCAAGTTTTATAATAAGAAAAAAAGAGTTGATTGCCACAATTTATCTGTCATACGAGAAGAACTGATAAGGTATATAACAAAATGAGGTGAGTAATTAAACAGACGGGTGAAGATATTCAAAAACTAATAGTCTACATAGCTCACCTAAAAGAAGAATTGAAACAGATGTGATGAAACTGTATGTATATTACTTTAATATTGCCAAATAACAATTATTAACAATTTTAGTCTAATGAGTGATTATGATGTTAGTCTTATTAATGATAGTATGCAAGAATTTTATGTAAAATTTAAAGGACCAGAAGATACACCATTTCAAGGAGGTACATGGAAAATTCATGTTGAATTACCAGATCAATATCCATATAAATCACCATCAATTGGGTTTGAAAATAAAATATTTCATCCAAATATTGATGAAACTTCAGGATCTGTTTGTCTTGATGTTATAAATCAAACTTGGTCACCAATGTTTGATGTTTTTAATATATTTGAAGTTTTTTTACCACAATTATTACGTTATCCAAATGCAAGTGATCCATTAAATGGTGATGCTTCTTCATTATTAATGAATGATAAAAAATTATATGAAGATAAAGTTAAAGATCATGTTAAAAGATATGCAAGTAATCCTCATTTAAGTATAGGTGAAGATGAAGAATCAAGTGATGATGAATTAAGTGATGTTAGTTCATTAAGTGAAGGTGATGATGATGATGGAGGAGATTATGGAATTGATGTTGATGATGATGATTTAAATGATGATGAATTGGTTGGTGAAATGGAGGTTTAGATTTGCTGGGATTCATTCAGGTAGTCCATTTATCTTATGGTTTTAACGTATTTTCATGTCATATTTCATATATCAAGTCAATTTTGAGTCATTTCGTCAGTTTATCAAGAATCAGGTTTTTGTCTTTTCACTCAAATTTCCAACAATCATCAATTTGATCACCTCATATCTCACATTCCAATACATTTGCAATACTTTTATACACTTTTAATGAATTAAGGTAAAAATTGTTATTGTAATCCTATAATTCTGCCAACACTATCCCGTGTCAGTATGATTTTGATGACGTAATCATTTTTTTTAGTTTCATATCCGCGAATTTCGGAGGCGGTGAAATTAAACTGACCCTAAACTATAAAAGTTGATCCAATTTATCTTTGCTACTATATAAACTTGGAGGAATAAATTTAATTAAACATGAAAGTATTAAATTTATTATCATTAATTACAGTGGCAAGTGCATTACCAATCTATGCAGTGAGTATTTCATAATTTTCAAGCCGTATATCAAAAGTTTCACAAACCCCCATATGAAACTTTTGCTTTGTGGGTCATAAAGATGGAATTATTAACTTCTTAAGAATATTAGAGTTGTAAGAATTAATAGTGAAGGTGTTTCAAGTGTCCAGGATTTTAAAAATGTTGATTTAGATGGGATTGAAAGTTTAGAACAATTAACAACTTCACCTCATCATGTTGAACCAAAGATTCATCATGAAATTAGACCATGTCATGATGGAAAACAACCAAATCATAGATTCCATAAAAATGGAAAAGGTAGTGTTGTTGCTGGTCCTTTTAAAACATATGATGAAGCTAAAGAATTTACAAATGAATTAATTTCAAATGGTGAAAATTTAAAATCAAATGGTGTCAATTATATTCATTCTGCTAAAGAATGGGCAAATGAATTAATTACAGATGTTAAAACTATTGATTTTAAAGAATCATTTACAAACATTACTAATGATAATGATGCAATAATTGCTGTTGTTGCAGGTGTTTTAAGTGGGATTTCATTATATTGTGTAATTTATTTGGTTTATTTACGTAAATTAGCTTTTAATTCACAATTTGAAGATTATGAAAATCCAAATATTGAAACTTTATCAGAATATAAAGATGAAAAATTACCATTATATGAAGAAGTTGAAACTGAAAATTAAGAAACAAATGTGATATGAAATTATGAAAAATAAGGAATTTATGTTGGTCAATGGGAAAATTATAGTTAGGAAATATACAAATTTGTACAAATTGTTTCTCTCATTATGTATGATATATTTACAAGTCTTTTATACATTAATTTTATAATCTTCTAATGCAAACTTTTTCCATTTTTTTCATAAACCGGCGTATTAAACAATAACAATACCATGATCAATTAAAGCAGGTTTATAAGATTCATCACTCGGCACTTTTGGATTAATTGGTTTATATAAATACCAATTTTTCAATGCATTAACAGAAGCTCTTATTTTTGCTTCTTTTATTGATGAACCATAACTTTCACCTAATTTATTTTCACCACTAAATACACCAACAACGAAAACTGGTTTTTTACTTAATCTACCATTTTCTGCTAATAATCTTGATATTGGATTTTCAAATCCTTCTCTTTTACATAATCTTGTTAATTCTCTTGTTGGTTGTTCAAATTCAAACATCTTGGAAATATCTAATTTTCTTGATAAAACATGATTATAAATAAAATTTTTTGTAATATTTTCAGATTTTGTTGATGCATAAATTGCACCAATTATTGATCTAACTGCTAATGCATAAGCCACTGTTGGATCAATTTCTCTAAATCCACCATTTATTTTTGTTACACCAATTTCTTGTTTAGAATTTATTGGTAAAAATCTTAATTTACCTAAACTATATTCTTTTAATTCTTCTCTAAGGTATTTTTCTAAAACTGGTTTATCATCAATTTCAATACCCCAAGAATTTTTACCAATTGAACTTAAAGATTCTGTTGAAATATATGAATCAACTGCTGAATTGAAAATAACTGTTGGTAATCTTGGATATGTTACTAATAATTTTTCACTAACATAATAACTTAGCAAATTTTTACCCAAGATATTTAAACCTTGATTATGAACAAATGTATTTTTTGTTGAACGACATGTTAAACATCTAGCTAAAGTTGAATATGAAACTTCTTTTGGTAAATTCAATCTCTTGTGTAATGCTACTAGTAATGATGATTTTTGTGCTTGATCCTCAGTTAGAACTTTTAATTCATTTGAATTATTATTATTAGTTATTGATTCTGTTGAAGTTTCTGTGGAATTTTTCATTGATCTTGATGTAGAAAATAATCTTGATGATAATGCTGAACCTCGGTAAGCCAAAGGCTTGGATAGCAGCAGTGGGTTTCTTATTCTATTCATAATGATGGAATGATAGAAATATAACTTCAGCTTGTACTCTATGTATTTATTCACTTGTATATTATTGTCGTTATTCAATTCTTTTTTTTCACACTACTGAAAAAAAAAGCCAATCGAAATCTTCGCGAATTTTGTAAAGATTTTTTTTCATTCGCGAAAATCGGCAAAAAAAAATGGAAAATGCCGAATTTGGAAGTTTTCGGTATTAGGAAAACTAGTATAAACAAGAAACAAGAAATAATGAAATTACTACAAAAGTATCTTCTCTATAAAAGTCCAGCTTTTATTATAATGAATCACAATCTATATAATTGGTATATGATAATATTTAAATGCGCTAATGTGTGTGAATGTGTGAATAAGAGTGATAGATCATTTTGATGTTGAACCTCTCTTTTGTGGATTAAATTTATAACATGGATAAACTTTTGCATGAGTTTCTTTTTCAATTTTAGCAAATTTTGAAAACCGTTCTTTAACTTCTGGATTTTCTGTTTGCCATAATAAAGCAATAACATGAGCAGTCATATGATGATCTAATTTTGGTTGACAACCAACAATATTATCTAGTACATCCAAGTTTGGATTTTTTTCAAGTTTTTTCAATAAAGAATTTAATTTATTTAGATCATCTTCTTCAATTAATTCAACAACTTTAAATATACTTGCAGCTCTAACCATTGCAGTTCTATAAAGCATAAATTGATTTAATGGTCTCTTAATTTTCCCATCTTTTGGAGTTGCACTTGATTTTAATTCATCTTGTAATTTATAACTTATATGATCTTTTAATATACTTAATCTTCTTAATCCACTTAAACAAGTTTCTGTTGGATCCACTGGGGTATCATAACCACTTGAAGTATGACAAAGTAATTGGAAACTATTTGAATTTTCTTTTAAATTCATTCTTGGTAATTTTTCATTTAAATTTAATTCTTCATCTTTTAAACCAATTTTGGCATTAACAATTTGTAATTTTGTTACAATATGTTTTTGTTGGAAAGTGTTTAATATTTGAGAAACACTATCTAAATTTAAACCTCTTTTAGTAGCTAAATTTAAAACTTCATTCTGTCTTTCAGGTGTAACTGATGAAACATTGATCCAATCATATGAATTTTGAACATCTGAATTAATAATTATTGGTGGTGGAACTTTTGTAGTTACATCCACAATTGGTAATGATAAATCACTTAAAGTCTTACTTCTTTTGGTGTTTATATGTGGTTTAGAAACACCGTTATTATTATTATTATTATGAATAGCAGTTCTTAAAGGTAATGATTCTGTAGTGCTCATTCTCTTGGCACTATGTCTTTGTAAAGGTTGTTGAGATTCAATGAAAGTATCTGATTTTGGTGAATGTAAAGGTGATGATAATTGACCATTTATACTATTCAATTCAAATTGTTCACCATTTGGTAAATGACCGAAATTTGATTCATTGTTGAAATAAGCAGAATTAGCACTATTTGGTGGAGTATAATTTAATAATGAATAATCCATACCTCTTGTAGATGAATTTGAATTTTGTAAATTTAAATTAACAAAATTATTCACGGTTGAACTTGCAGGTGAATTATGAGAAGCTAAAGAGCTTAAATTCCCCTGTAGACCACCTTCTGAATCCATTGGAGTGGATAATCCATTGTTAAAATAAACTTGTTCATTGTTTAGAAAACCTAGATCTGGTATAGTATTTACAGGACGATCATTTGTATAAGCACCAGCACCAGCATTTTGTGAAAATAATAAATCATCCGAGTTGAACAATGATTGGTCATTATTAGTGGAGGTTTGTGTTGATGGAATGAAATTAAAATTTTGAAATTTACTTAAATTGTAACTCATTTGATTGTAATAATCACCATCATTTTCATTCATACCAATGTTTTTAGGGATAAATTGATCTTGATATGGGTCAACGAGATATTGTGAAGGCACGTTGACTTGATGATGATAATATTGTTGTTGTTGGTGGTGATCTTGGGGAAACATTGAGAAATCCATTGGGTCCATTGTTGTGGATATATATGTGATTGACTGGGCGGCTAAGTTGTAACCGTGATGTGGTGTTCAAGAACAATAGTTTTGATAACTTGATGGTTATAACTTGGATATATATATCTTCAATATTAGATTCAAGCAGCGGCTAAGTGAGCAGTTGGTCTATGTTGTTTCTGTTGGGTCAGCTATTATTCTGTAGCAATAACGACAGTTCCTCTTATTTCTAAACAGTTGTTGATCAAACGAATGGGTAGTGGAAATGTGGGAATCAAGTATTCTTTATAGGAAGCCAGCTTGAGTATAGCGTATTTATTTTCTTTTTGGAATCCACAATAATTTGAGCTTGAGTGACAGTGGGCAGGAGCTGCAGTGTGCTGCAGTGTTGATGCGGGTTCATGCTACACGCGGGAGCTAAATGGCAGGTTCATGCAGAACCATGCACACTGTGCTGCAGCTCGATGTTTCACATGGCTGTGCGCAAAAAGCTGGATAGCTGAGCTATTGTAGCTGGTATGAGAATGCACACAGAGCTATCGTGATGGAAGCATGGTGGGTTAAAGGGTGCTTAACGTTGAATAGCAAGGATTTAGGTGTTCTCCGTGGATGGGTGTTTAGTAGAGGAAATTATGATAGTTTTTGAGTGCTGAGCTTGAGCTGTCTCTGCGAGTGTGGTTGCATTACGCTGGGTCCCTACAGGCTACAGGCTCGTCGTTTACGCAGCCTCTGGCTAAAATTTTTTCCTAGGCTCGAAAGAGAATTCCGGCTGGGCCCATGAAATAAAGTAGCCAGTGGACCAGCAAAGAGTAAAGACCAACACGAAGCTATTGATTATAGATATGTTGACTGTGACTTTAATCCCTTCTTTAATTCTAAATTCCCAACCCGTAGAGTCTAAATTTATCACGATCCCATAAAGTTGAGTCCCTCAAATTCCTAATTTGTCGATCCGTCAAAGCTCAGAGGCAAGTTTCAGGCATTGAAGCACTAAATATGAAGATCCATCATCAATTCAACATTTGAAGCTTGAAACCCACTACTGGGAAGCCATGTACGAACTACATACGCTGGTGATAGCTTGGAATTTGAAAAAAAGGTGCTGGTTGATATGTAAGGAAGATCCATGAGTATCAGAGAAGCTTTTATATCCTGATACACATGGGTATAACCATTATTTGAGATATTGATACCAAATTAACCTCATATATTGCTATTCGTATCATCAATTAGGAATTTCATCTATGGATCCCAATACGATTAATCCTTAAAGTATTGTTTTAATGGAGATTACTCGTTAGAAGTTACCAAGATTTAAAACATCTGTAAGGGTAAAGATTCCTCTTTAATAGCTGATCTTTGAAAAGTCCTCAAGCTCACCATGGTCCATCTGTAAATCAAAAACACTTGAATCTTGAATCGTTATCAATGACGTTTTGGGAACTCCAACAATGAAAACATGTTATATTGATGATTTCCATCATCGATTATACTTACTTAAAAGTCACTTCAAAACTTACGAATTTACTTGATGAATAAGATTCAGCAACGTTTTGATGTTCAAATTGGACCAATATATCACATAATCCTTTCCATAAATTTCAGCATCTCAAAATTCTATCAACTCTTTAGTCAAGTAGGCGGCTTATATCATCTCCATAAATATCCACAAAACACCGTAACACCGTAATCCATATGAATTATACATACGCAGGCACTATTTCAAATGGTTCTAAACGGATTGAACGTTTCCAGTATATTTCACACCTCAATCGGGTCGTAGTTTCAACCCACGTCTAGGTTATATACGTGTCTCTCCAGGGTATCAATGTGGCATTCGATTGGCAACATTGACATGTGTATTCCATACATACAGGGTTAAAAAGTGTAGATCAAATGCTTGCGTCATGTACAAATTCAAATCACCATTTCTCATTCGCGATTTCGACATTAATATAAACCAAATGAGAGTTCACACTCTGTGGTGTCTATTGGGTAGTGATGAAGAGAAATATACTGTCGTTTGCTGTGTCCTGAGAGCTATCTTTATAAAACAGTGGCTTCGTGATTCCCCAGCTTTGCAGGATTAGATCGATACGATCTATCTAGATATTTTATAGCTCTTTGTTTAATGCTTTGTACCTAAGTAACTTCTAAATCGAGATTAGAACATCCCGGTACAAGTTCTTACTAGGATAAAACATCAATCGTGATTAA
This sequence comes from Hansenula lynferdii, assembly GCA_030582155.1. Lineage (NCBI taxonomy): Eukaryota > Fungi > Ascomycota > Saccharomycetes > Phaffomycetales > Wickerhamomycetaceae > Hansenula > Hansenula lynferdii. Next base: position 157,382 of record JAKTWT010000035.1, on the reverse strand, counting down.
TTACAGGGGATCTAATCTGGTTTGAGATTATCGTTTATTGAACAATAGTGATGGTTCAAAGTTCACCACAATGCAATTAATGAATTCTAGTTTCAGCTGTTCTGAAGAAACTATATGTCTGTCATGCTTCTATATGTCATTAACATTAAGTTCACAATAAAACACACGGTACAATATTTCTCATGATGTCTTAATTCAACCAATTTAACCAATTGTACCGGATATGCCTATTTACTAGATACAATTTATGAGAATTTTTAAAGAACTTTCTATGGCTAGTTTTAATTATTGTTTATGTACAATTTGGCAGGTATCTTAAGCATAAATGCTAATATTCAAAATTTACCACTACAAACATAACTTTACATATAAATTATGCTTCAATTTGAATGACTTGAAGGAAAAACACGGATATATAGACCCTATTATAACATAGCTATTGTTTAATGTTCTTCTAGATCATCAAGAATACACGAGCCACAGCATCAAAATCATCATTTATTAAGTCACCATATATTTAATAAACGATAAATTACTATAAAGTATAAACTCAATATTTAGTACCTTTGTTGAATACACTTTACCGTCATGATAATTTATCACTCTTTAACTTTCAAGTTGAGTTTAAATGTATCCCATCACGGTAATCTCCAATTAAATCTTGATTAATATACGTTAGCTGAAATTATTAGGGGAACCTCAATTTCTAATTTCAAGTAAAGTCAAATTATAAAACCCCATAGCAATAAAGTTAATACCAACGTATAATCGCATCGACGAAGAGTTAAATGAAGAAATTTATATTGCTTTTCGAATAATATAGTACTCCACATGGTTTTATACTTCAAGTTTAAAGCATAAATTGACCTTCATCTGTTTTATTAACTTTTCGTTTCAAATTTAAAGTTCAAGATTGATATTTTTTAACGTATATCTAGGCACAGTTATGGAATTAGATGAATATATTGATTCTGGATCATATAGTTTATATGATTATTGTGGAATAAGTTAATAGGGGTAGAGCGTAGAAGTTTTAAAGTCAATAAATTTTATTCCCTTGGTTCTAGAAGGGATTGTATTACTAGTACATTGGTTTTTCTTTTGAGATATAACTTCGGTACATTACTATCCCAAATTAGTTTACACGATTCAATAAAAATACTTTCTTTGGATATGCCTAGAATTTGGAAACTAGAACTGAACATAAAAACCAATCACTCACATTCGCTTCAGTGTTAGACACAACTGTCAACCACTACTTCACGTACTCGGGTGCAATATTAAAGCCTCAAATCAAGTACGCCTTTTCGTTCCTTAAAATGTATTCTGCTTACCCCTGCAAAAGCTTCGAGCTTTCCACCGAGTTTCAACAATTTTACGATCATTTCTCAAATCTATTACAATGAAACTCATCTTTAAAATAGTAATTCTCTGTTTTAACAACGGATTTCCCGCCCCATATTCATCTGTATAAACCAATATGATTAACTATAGTTATCACCCATAAGATTTTATACCTCGTATTGCAGAAGAAACTCTGAGACACGCATGCATGATGCTGCATGCACAGCTCCACGCAGAAGCGGAACCTCGAGGCTCGAAGAGTCGAGAATAATAGATGAATAGAGGAAAACATGGAGTAAACATGAAGTAAACCTTCTCTGTGGCTGTATGTATACATACTTATAACAGATGTTGGTATATTTGGCAAAAGACCCACGTTGTAGCAGCTCTAGCAGCTCTCTATGGTAATCCACGGATCAAATGAAGTTCAATAATTATGCTTCTAATCAATGCCTATGGGTTTCAAGTCACAATAAAGTTTTATTCGTATTCTATCGATAGATCATTCACCCAATTGTTTTTAGATATGGCTTGTAGAGCTTCCTATTTTGTGCATTCTGAGAGTTAGTAGATTAGATTTAAAAGTCATATCGGTTATAGATTGATAGATTACTTAAACCCGAGAACCTTTTAACACTATCAAATAACTACCAAATAAAGCTTTTTTGCAGAAAAACCAAGATCAGTGTAATGAGAATTCATCAATGATGACGATAAGCTAACTTTCAAGGTCAAATTCCTTGATTTGAGTGATTAATTAAAATTTGCAAATTAAACATTTTGCAAAATCGATTTTCAAAAAAAATTTACTAGCTCACCTAACATTTTTTTTAGATTTTAAATGCATTGGAAAAGTCTTTTTTTCTGCTTAAAAACCCAATATTCTATTAGCTTCACCTTTAATATGACTCCCTTCAAAATTACCCTCACTTTACAGGCTATTAAATGAGCATTTTAATAAATTATGCAAAATATTAACACTCTGTACCTATAAATTAAAAGGTTATATGTATAGATATGCAGCAATATGTTTATTTGCGAGCTTAGTCATCTATGACTAATCCAGTGCTTGACCCAGCAGCTCAAAATTCAATTTCAGTAAAAATTCGCCCCTTTAGCTTAGTGGTAGAGCGTTGCACTTGTATTTCGAGTCATGCAAAGGTCGCTAGTTCAATTCTGGCAAGAGGCACAAAACTCATTTTTTTGACTTTTTTGACAATTTTAGTGGTATCAGCATAAAGAGGTGTTAAATTTGACTATTATCTTATCTTGTTTGTTCCTCAATTCCTACGTGTTGTTTTTAAATCCATTTTTTGTTATTTGATCGGATCTTTGAGGAATAATTCATTAATTTTGATTTTCGCGGTTTTATAATTGTCCTGTAAACCGAGAAGTTCAATTGAATATGAAAATGAAACTCGATTAAATTAATACCGAGGCTCCTAGTTCAAGCTATTTCACTCACTAAAAGTTCATAATACAAAAGGAAATGTCACGTACCAAGTCACTTAGCATAGATTTACCTCAAATCACTAAGAAATTCGCATTATTAAAGAACCCATTATTTTATGATAGACTTGATGAATTCGTTGGTAAAGAAAAAACATCAGTTTTTTCATTAATTCAATATACTGCTATTTTCATATCGGAATTGATAAAAAATTATCCAAAGTTGAAATATCTGCTATCTAAATTGTTGTTTAGATTTAAATTAATTTCCACAAAATATGAACCTCAAGTGGAAAATTTAACACAGGGTCAATTACATTTAGCTACCACGTTAAAGAATATATATGGATACATCTCTGATATGAATATAGCACAGGGGATCTTTGCCATCATACCTTATATCTCTACATTCTTGAAGAATTATAATTCAATCAAAAAATTAACACAGATAAACAATTGGGAGAAATTAAATGAATTTATAAATTTTATTATATTTGCCTCATACACGGTTTATGAAAACTTGGGTTTTTTACAATCTCATGATTTTATAACAAATAAATTTAATAATTTATTATTACCACATCATAAAACAGATCATAGTCTTTCAACATCTGATTGGTATTATGTTTATTCATGTCGAATTTGGTGTGTATATAACGTTATTGAAGTGTTGAAAGAGTTAAAAAGTGAAAAAACAGTTGGATTCAATAATATTTGTGATTTATTATTAAGTTATCATTGGGGGTGTACTGAAGGTTGGTTATCACCTCCCGTTTTCGCAACAATTGGGTTTGCAAATACAATTACAAGTTTTAGAAAAAAATTACAATAATATAATATGCATTTATTCTATTCAGGATTATTTTGTAAAAATTCAACATGATCAATTAATTTTGGACAAAAAGTATTTGGATCTTGACCCCAATATTCTTTAAATTTTAAACCAATTAATTTTTCTTTTAAAGGTGAATCACCTTTATAATCTTTACATAATGCACTTGTTAATATTTGGAAAATTCTTAATTCAAAATCATAACCTGCAGCCTCGGTTGAAGATAAATACATTCTAATATGTTTCCCATCTTTTTTAATAATTTCATCATCATTTAATAAAGCAAATGGAATTAATTTTGGATAACTTAAATGCATAAAGAAAATATCTGGTTTTTCTGCATTTGGTGCATCAATTATAACATTATATTCATTTAAATGTGTACCTTTCAGGAAATTTTCATAATCCATAATTGGATCAGCTTGTCCTAATGCCTTACTATTGAAATTCCCATCATAATGATAACCAATGAATTTAAAAGGTTGTAAAACTTGATAATAACTTTCTCCTAATACAAATGCAGCAGCTATAAATGTTTCTTTATCACCTTCACCTGCAGAACCTTGAGAAAATAATGTATAATAACCCTTTGGACCGAAAATATTATAATATAATGAAAGTAAAAGTGTCTTTGCATGCTTGGTCTTGTTTATTAAGATCATACCACTTTCACTTGAAGGATTTGGTAAAGTATTTTCTAAATCATGGAATGAAACTTCTTTATTCAAATCCAATTGCTTTGGGTCTTGACCTTTATATGGACCTCTAATGATTTGATCTTTAACATCAACACCTGCAATATCATAAAATTTTGGATTTGTTGTTCTTGCCCATGCATCTGGCCATATAACTAATCCATGTTCTTTCATAACTTTTGAAGTAAATAATGGAGTTGGATCCTTTAAGGGAACATTATCAGCATCTAAGAACAAGATATTTTCAAAATTTGAAACCAAAAATGCTAAATTTTTATATTGATAACCTGAAATTTTTGTTTCTAATTTTTTAGAAATATCACCAATTTCTTTATGTAATACTGAACAACGAGCATTAAAATTTGGTAAAATTTTTTCACAAAATTCTTCTTCATATTCATTTTCATCACCGATAAACACTTCAATTGGTAAATTACAACCCAAGGTTCTTAATTGTTGGATCCCAATGAATGATAACCAAGAGAATTTAATACCACCAACGAAAACAATACCATTCCCCGATGGACTTGATGTTTCTGAATGGAAACTCTTGTGTTTATCCTGTAGCACCGAGGCCTTGTACGAGGTATGTGAATCCTTGAAGAGGTTAAACTGCTCTTCGTCCAACACCAATAGATTTTCAAGATATTCTTTTGAATATACAAAATCATCATCTGTTGCGAATTTCTCTTTAGCCACTTCTCCATTCTTATACTCCGTCAATGGCTTCACACGAGGGATGCTTCTGTTGATCAGCTCAAACACCCAGTTGTAGCCCTGTTGATCCCTGGTCTCACCACCAACTATTCCCTGGTCTAAAGGTGATCCTGTGAAGTCTGCAATCTTGGATTTGTATGTGTCCTGTGTGGTTTTCGACGTCGAGAAGTACACGACTCCGACCAGCACACCTATCACAAACACGATCCTCTGTATTCTCTTGGGGATGGCCATGATGGAGTGGTAGTTTTGTATATTCGTAGGTTTATAGATTTACTAATAGATGTGAAATATTAAATATTCATGTTATTCCACGCGACGCTTTTTTCGCGGTCCGGGCACGTAAAATTATACTATAATGAAATACTAATATATAAACTAAACCAATATAAACCAATACACAATTACTTCGAAGCATTGTAAACATCTGTCGCTGACACGACCACAACCTTCTCATTTGATGGCTTATTAGCCAGTTTCAGCGCAGCCAAGGCCACGTCTTCGCCCTGGATAGGGCTCCCCAGGTACTTGGAGAACCCTGAACCAGCAGACCATGAAACAGCACTCGCAAAGAGATCAGCAGCGAGACCTTTGCTCTGTTTGCGTTCGCCCAATAGCACACCAGGTTGTAGGATAATCGTCTGCTCAAAGTCCAGTGCCTTGACTGCGTCTTCTAGTTCACCTTTCATCTTCAAATATGGGAATTTTGAACTACTGGAAGCACCAATTGAGGATATTAAAACATATTTTTTGAAACCTTTAGCTTTAGCAGCACGAGCTAATTCTAAATTCAAATCAAGATCCAATTTACGTTGATTAGCAATCCCTCCAGCTGCTGCTTTCGTTGTACCTAAACCTGAAAAGAAAGTATCAGTCCCACTCTCAATTGAATTTATAACATTAACCCAATTTGAACCATCCTTCTCCAAAATGGTGTTAATCTTTGAATCAGAACTATTATCAGGTTGTGATCTGCTCAAACTTGTGACTTCTTTATAGTACTCTGGCGAATGCTTAAGGATAAAATTACCCACAAGACCTGTAGATCCAACAATAAAAGCAGACATGGTTAATATATTAAATAAACTAGATAGTAAGCTAATTATCAGCAATTATAAATTTTATACCCGCGAAAAACAAAAAAGTACATCTGCCATTCCATCGGGTCGCTATAAACTATACTAAAACCCACTCAATGGGATTGGTTTATCTATTGGATACTTATCCATTTCATCAGTTGAATTTTTATTCTGTTCCTCTTTAGCTTTTCTTTGTCTCTCTTTTTGTTTAGCTCTCTTTGCAGCTTTTTGTAATTTTTTCTTATTCTCAATTGATTCTGATGAAATTGAAGAATTTGCAAACATTAATTCACCAAATAATTTGGGTTTTATAACTTTGAGTAATATTTCAGCTTCTTTGGGATTAAATCTTGGTGCAATGGAAAGGGCCGTACGACCTTCAGTCATTATACGTTTTACCAATTGTTTCTCTTCAATTGTAATAGCATTTTTATCATAATCTTTGGGTATTTCACCAATTTCCATAAATACTCGTTGTAAAAAATTATTACTAAAACTTGGGTCATTAATTAAACGTTTATCCACATCTTGTGGATAAATTGGTAATAATTTTGTATCAAAATGTTTTTCCTCAGTGACTCTAACTGTTTTGATAGATGTACCATTGATAAATATTATATCAAAATCATAATTCAATGCATAAACAACAATAATTTTCCTACCACCGGTATAATCAACCATTAATGAATTACCATCACAATTTCTCTTAATCTCCCTAAAGCCTAAACATCTCCAATATAATGAAGCCATATGAAGGAAAACATGCATCTCATCATCTATCTTCCCGTCTTTATCCAAATTCCCTTTCCCAATCCCACCATCTTCCATAGGATCGTAGTCTTCGAGTGCAGCTGGGCTTCGACTCATTGTTGGTGTAGTTGATGTTGATGTTGATATTGTTTGATTAAGTTGATTAAGTTGATAAAATTGAAAAATCGCGGATTAAACAAAACATCTGGTGGTTGAATTGGTTAGTCAAAAGTCAATTGATAGCCTTGATCCTTGATCATTATTGTACTACTATCACTCTATTAACCTATCAATTTACAAATATATTGATATAATTTCCTATTGATATAATCATATCTCCCAATTTCAGTTATACACCCAAATTAAGCTTTTTGCTACAATTCTCGGGCTTGAACAAAGTTGCTACTATCATTTCACTATTCAATTGTATTAAAAGATACACTACAATGCTATATATATTACAATACTATATATAATAATATATGCTATACTATCTACAATATTTAATCAATTGATCTCTTGGGTGTGAAAATCTGAAAATCAATTATTCGTTTAACCGTTCGCAAATCAAATGTAAACAAAAAAGTTTCTCGATAAGCAAAAAGGTTTAAATATGAATTAGAATCCTGAAATTTGAATTTACTCTATTAAAAACCCAACAATGCAATATTCACTCATTTTGCTTAGTGCTTTAGCACTTACAATTGATGCATTACCAATTAGACAACAACAATCACTTAAACCTTATAGTCAAGAAGCATTAGATCAATTCAATATCTTGAGATTTCTTTCAAAAGGTTCACCATATGTACAAAATCCAGGTTTTGGTATTGAAACAGATGTACCATTCCAATGTAAAGTTACACAGGCTAATTTAATCTCAAGACATGGTGCTAGATTTCCTAGTGAGAAAGATCTAAAGAAGATGCAATCAAATCTAAAAGATTTGAGAAATAATACCAATAAAATTGATGGTCCTTTGAGTTTCTTACCAGATTACCCATTTAAAGTATTAGATCTAGATACGGCAAGTGATGAAACTACAAAAGGTGCTTATAATGGACTTTTAGATTTATATACTCATGGTGCAGTTTTCCGTGAACATTATGATGAATTGTATAATGAAGGTGATTATATTCCCTTTTATTCAGCTTCAGGTTCTCGTATAGTTGCATCTGCTGAAAAATTTGCTCAGGGTTTCCTTGGTGAAGATTATAATTCTAGTTGGATTGTTAAATTTGATGAAGATGATACATCATTAGGTGCAAATTCCCTAACACCTGTTGAATCATGTAAAAATTATGATTGGGATGCTAATGAAGATTTGATTGACCAAACAAATGAAAGTTATTTAAACAATACAGCTAATAGACTTAATCTTGAAAACCCAGGTTTAGAAATCACACCAAAAGCAGTGTCATCATTAATGTATTATTGTGGTATGGAACTAATCGGTGAAGGATCTAATGAAATTTGTGATTTATTCACCACTGATGAATTTCTACAATACTCTTATTCTCAGGATATCGAAGTTTATTATCAAGAAGGTCCAGGGAATAATTTATCAGCTAGTGTGGGTAGATTATATTTAGATGCAGTGGTGGAATTGTTAAAAGATGATTCTAAAAATTTAACATTATCATTCACTCATAGTTCAAGTATGTTCCCAATTTTTGCAGCTTTAGGTGTTTATAATGGTGATTTACCAATTGATCACCAAGATTTCCATGCGAAATGGAAAACTGCAAATATAATGCCAATGGGTGCTCGCTTAGTTTTCGAAAGATTAGAATGTGAAGGCCATGATGAACCATTTGTTAGAATTATTCATAATGATGCAGTTATACCTATTAATGGATATGTTAATGGACCAGGTTTTAGTTCTACATTGACAAATTTTGAAACTTATTTAAATGATACATTAGGTGATAAAAATTATGCAAAAGATTGTGGTATTAGCAATGACCAAGATGATCAATTAACTTTCTTTTGGAATTGATTTCAAAATGGGGTTTTATTATTCAATCCAAATAATGGTGAACTTTTACCACCATATGGTATATCTGGATATTTTAAATCATTTAGAGTATTAATAATTGGTACATCTGGTGTTTGTTCTCTTGTAGGTAATTTATCAATCTCCACAGGTTCATCAATATCTTCATCTAATTCTTCATATTTTACCTTCATTAAATTTCTCGTTTCTTGATTTATCAAATATTTACTGATAAACATCCGTTCCTCACGTGCTGCATTGTTTTTGTTATAATCTCTTGATTTTGAAACTTCAACTTTATGTTTATCTTGGAAAATTTCTGATTGTAATCTTTTAGCTGCAACTAATAATGGTGATCTATTTAATTTTTCTTGAATTGAAAATGCATTTTTAATAATTGTAGTTATTAAATTTTTCCTTATAGGTAAAGTTAAATTAAATTCACCAAAGATTTGTTCAAAACTAACTCTTCTCTCCAAAGAATAATCCGCACTGAAGAAGATCTGGATAAGGAAATTATCATCATCTAATTGGAAAACTGAATGTCTAGCTTCACCAAGTACAAACACCGTATAACTTTGTTTCCCCGTTGACACTATAACTTCACCTTCTCTTTTAACTTTCTTGATCTCATGGATAAAACTCCCAAAGGCAGAATAGAAAACAATCTCGATCTTTGTGTGCAGCAAGTCGTTTCCCTGTAAGCTTCCCTGGTTATAAGACATATTATCTGTTGTTTATATATTCATAAATAAATTCCATTCTATAAACTTTTGAAGATACAATAATTCGCGGGTACAATTATTCATCAGCAATTCATATATTCAGCAAGATTAAACATTAATTAAAACCCACTCAACGGAGGAGGCGAGAATAGAGGATATCTATCAGCGTCATCGTTAGCATCGGACTGGGCTTGTCTCTGTTGTTGAGCCTGTTGAGCCTGTTGAGCGAGTTTCTCCTCTTTGACCCTCTCGAGTCGTTTTTTCTCCTTTTGTTCAGCTCTTTTTTTAGCCTTTTGTTCCTTCTTTTTAGATTCTTGTTCTTCAGATTTAACATTTGGTGGGAAAAGAGTTTCACCTGCAATCTTGGGTTTTAAAATCTTATAAATTAACAAATCAAGTTCTTTTTCTGAAAAATTTGGTTTTTCACCAGTTTTTTGATAACGAATCTTTCCAGGATTAAGCTTAGATCTAACCAATTTACGTTCTTCTTCATTCAATCCACTTTCCAAATCAGTCGGTATGGAACCAATCGCACTGAATGCTTGAAATATATAATTCCCCACAATATCACTCTTGGAATCTAGTAACAAATCATCTAATTTCTTCGAACTAATTGGTAATCTTAATTTATTCCGGCCAAATGTCTGTTCTTCACTCGTTTCAAAAGTAGACGCCTCTGAGCCCTTGATATAAGTAACAGAATAGTTCCCATCGAAAATGTGAATAACAACAACTCTTCTTTCGCCTTCAAATTCTGTGATTATCGATGCCTTGTCTTTGGACTCGGAACGTTCTTTGTACCCCAATCCTCTATAGAGCACAGTGGCCATGTGCGAAAAGGCCTCTAGCTGCGTCTTGATCACTTTCTCTGACATTGTATAATGAGAATGTATATAGTTTGTTAATTCTTAAAGTAAATCACGTTAAATTATTGTTTCATGAAAATGGGAAATTCGCGGAGATCTGGATTCTGTCATTTTGCGTGTCAACAAGAATAGACTATAGACTTATTATTTAAGTATTATTCAACTATGAGAAGAGAATTTGGAGAAGTGTAGATCATAGATTTGTGGATTTGATATTGATGCTGGTTTCTTTCACATGCTCAATATATTCGTAATATGAAACATCCCAGCTCAAACTGGATCTATTCTCGATTCGTCGACCGAAAACGTGGTACCCTTTGAACCAATTGGGAAAGATCAACATGAAGCATAAGAACTGTACATGAAGCCCATGATATGCAAACAACAATGCAAACTGGTCAACAGACCCTGTGGAGGCTCGTATTGATGTATATATACCTTGGAAAATATGGCTGCATTTGCCAACGTGGGTTAATGGTTAATATGGTATATAAACTGGCCAGAATCACCTTTTCTGAGTTATTGATAGCTGCTGACCAAACACAATGCTCTCAAACGCAGTGCTAGCTGCCATAGCACTATCACTAGCCACGGTTGATGCTCTTCCGATCAAAGATCAAGTCTCTGTTAAACCATACAGTCAAGAATCATTAGATCAATTCAATATCTTGAAATTTCAAGATATGCAATCTCCATATATCCAAAATCCAGGTTATGGTATTGATAGAGATGCTCCATATCAATGTAAAGTGGTACAAGCTAACTTGTTATCAAGACATGGTGAACGTTATCCAAGTGAAAAAAAAATTGAGAAATTGTTAAAACATTTATCAGAATTGCAAAATATAACTGAAGAAGTTAAAGGACCTCTTTCATTCTTGAAAGATTATGAATTTAAAGGCTTAAACTTGAAAACCGCAGGTGAGGAGACCTCGAAGGGTGTTTACAATGGGCTTTTAGACCTATACAACCATGGTGCTATTTTCCGTGAACGTTATGATGAATTGTATAATGAAGGTGATCAAATACCTTTCTATTCAGCTTCAGGTTCTCGTATAGTTGCATCTGCTGAAAAATTTGCCCAGGGGTTCCTAGGTGAAGAGTATAACTCGAGTTGGATTGTTAAATTAGATGAAGATGATAGTTCATTAGGTGCTAATTCTTTAACACCAATTGAAAATTGTAAAAACTACAATGAGGATCAAAATGAAGATTTAATTGATTCATTATCAGATGAATTCTTGAAACACACTAAAGAAAGATTAAACAATGAAAATCCTGGTCTTAATATCTCTAAAAAGGCAGTTAAATCATTATTTTATTATTGTGGTGTGGAGCTAATAGATTCTGGTGCTACAAAAATTTGTGATATTTTCAATACTAATGAATTCTTATCATATTCATATTCACAAGATGTTAAAGTTTATTATGAAGAAGGTCCAGGAAATAATTTATCAACATCAATTGGATCAAGTTATTTAAATGCATTAGTTGATTTATTAAAAGATGATCAAAGAAATTTATCATTATCATTCACTCATAGTTCAAGTATATTCCCAGTGATTTCTGCTTTGGGGTTATTTGATGGTGATTTACCAACAGATCATCAAGTATTCAATCATTTATGGAAAACTGCAGAGATTATGCCTATGGGTGCCCGTATGATTTTTGAAAAATTGCAATGTGAAGGTCATGATGAACCATTTGTTAGAATTGTTCATAATGATGCTGTTATCCCCATTGTTGGTCATTCAAATGGTCCAGGATTCAGTATATCATTAAACGATTTTGAAAAATTTGTTCAAGAAAGATTGACAAATGTGGATTTCATTAAAGATTGTGGGATACAGGAAGATGTTCCTGATAAAGTTTCATTTTTTTGGTGAATAATAAGTGTAATTATAATTGATCTATATTGTAGAGCCAAATGGTGATGCGTTTGGTCGACCCAAACCGAATAATATACTGCTTTTCCCACCAGACGGTATATCTGGATATTGGAAATTATCCAATGGATTTATATGAGGCTTATTATATATTGCTTCAGGCGTTGTTTCAGGTGTTTTAGAGTTATTGGTGGGTGTATCAGTTGAACTGGTTTTCCTCGTGGAATATTCGAAGAACTCAGAATCATCAGTCCCCTTTATCTTTCTAATAAACGATTCCTTCAATTTCCCGCTTATAGCTTTCATTATGAATCCTCGCTTATTATATAATTGAATGTTTTTTTTCATTTTCAAATGATTCATCTTCCACTTGGTGTACTTTATTATAAAGTCTATTGCACATGAGACTTAAATCACCACGATATCTTATTTCACTAGGATTTTCATCAAGGTATTCCTTCTTTTTATATAATTCTTCTTTTGAAGAGTGGAAATTATAAAAAATTCTTGAATCCACAGGAAATTTCACTTTATTAATACCAAAATATTCTTTAAAACTTATCAACATTGGCTTCATTTCTAAATCTTCATCAAGACCACTTTGTGTAGCCGTGTATAAGAACATATCATCATCGAGTTGAACCACAGTGAAAGAAGCTGCACCACGCATAAATGAGTGTATACAATGTTCATGATTCTCTTCCACAATTTCTGATGTATAATGTTCTTTATAAGCGGCAAAGTTTTTCGTTAGAGCTTTCAAAGGTGGTGTGACTAGATGATAGATCATTTCAAGTTTTGTGTGCACCATGAAATCTGAGCTTGACATTTTGATGGTTTAATGGAACATAACTTGTTTATATAATACTTTTTGAAGTTTATCTGAAATCTGTCGAGATTTAAAGTTTTAGACGTTGAAAATTCGCGGGTATTAAAAAGCTACTTTAATTTAACCGGTTTATCATTAAATCCATTAAATGATTATTTTATAAGTCCCACAAGGGCGTAGAGGGACTTGTTGATGTAAATGGACCATTTCCAAAAGAGAGTGCCATTGGGTTGCGAAAACGACCTTTTTCTCCAAACGGATCATTTTCTTTAAACATGTTTCTCTTTAGTTTCAACAAGTGGTCATCTTCCTGGTTTATTCCTGAGTTCGGCAGCTTATAGCTGTTTCTTGGCTTAAAGTTATCTTTATCATCATTAGTATAACTTCCCGTGTGATCATCATCATCATCATCATCGTCCTCATCTTCCTCTTCACTTTCAACTTCAAGTCCTATTCTAAATCTTGCCTTGTTAAACCACTTTCGTATCACAACATCATTCATATACTTCATTAGTCTCCCTTTGGCAGCAGCCTCGACTGGATCAATCATAAAATCATAGTTAAGTTCTTCTCCATTACCACCAATCAATTCTACTTGTAAATCTTGAATTGATATACAACCAATAATGAAAAGATTTCTATACATCCTTTCCATATTGTCTTCAGCAGATTGTAAATATTCGTCAACATAGCCCTCTTTATCTACTTCCACCATATCAGTATTTGTCAAGGCATTTAATAATTTCCTCTCCACGGGGAATTTGACAAAATCAGTTGCATGGAAAAAATCTCTAAAATCAATAATCACACTAAATGGACGATATTTCTCTCCCGAAGATAAATCACACATGAAGGCTAATAAATGGAAATGATCTTCATCAAGTTGTACCACAAATGAACTACCTGATACTCTAGAATATGCCTTATAAACTTTTTCGTCAAAAGTTTCAATCAAATCACCTGTTCCTTCAGGATGGAAAATATGTGCATTTACATGTGTACTTTTGGTGATGAACCCCCAAAAATGATATAACAGCTCGATCTTACTTGTCACAGGTCCCGTTTTAATTGTCCATTTAGGCATATTTTAATCTTTTATTTGGTTCAAATATGTGGTGAAGTTGATAAAAAAGTATTGTACTGTTGAAATTTACCGTTGATGCTACTCAACCGCAGAGATTTGGCAGAAAGTTTTAAAGAGATATTGAAAATATATACAAATTCATTAATATTTATACATCCTGAATTGTGAATTTTACATAATCACATGTCTTGTCCATATACGTTTATTGATTTTCAGAGTCCAATTTGGTTGTCCGAATTTATAATCTAACCAGTAAAGTATAGGTTTAAAGTCCTTCATTGATAGTCAACTCTGCACTCACCTATATATCTAAGGTACCCAAAAATATTCAGCATCCACTGCTTAAATATTTGTACTTGCAGTAAGGCCCTCTGTGTCACATGAAATCTTGATTATTTCAAACACGTCTCAGTTTGCTTTAAATTGAAATTCTTATTTAAATTGGAAAACAATTGAACTTTCCCACAATGATGGTCTCCTCTGTTCACAAATATTCAATTAATTGTCCAGAATTTTTAGTTCCAAATATCGGATTAGCACTTTCAAAACATGTATCACTTGTAAATGGAGAAACCGGTGGGAAATTTTTAGAGCTTAAAGGAAACAGATCTTTGGATTTATGTGTTGATTTTTTATTAATCACTTTAACGTGTTGATCAGATAACTCTGATTCTGATAATTCATCTTCAATTTCTTGATCATTTGGATTTAATTTAAATATACCATTAAATCTTTTCTTGTAAATTGAAGCATAATACCGATATCTATCATCAGCTATTTCCTCTCTATACGAAGAATCTAACATCTGACGGAAAATTTCGGGACCACTAGCCCATGATTTAAAAAGTTTTTCACTAGCTGATTTAATTAAAATGAATCTTCTCGCAGACTGTTCATCAAGATTTAAATATTCATTTTGAGGCTCAAATCTTCTAGATATATCGAAAAGATAATCACTCTCCACTGGGAATAAATTTTCAATATTACTGAAAAATTCACTAAATTTGAATATTTTTTTACCATATTGTACTCTTGATGTTGTGTCCCATGATGTAAGCATAAATGAATCATAATCTAGTCTTGCAACAGCATACCCCAATAAACCTTCTTTATAAATGATGGTGGTCTGTCCATCTGAACTTATTTTCAAATGAACATCTGATGAATTGACACTAAATGCCATATGTTTGATGAAATCAGAAGCGAATGATTTTGCCAGATGAGTGACAACTTCAAATTTTGAATTATAAAGTGGCATGATGTGACGAGTATGGACAAATGGTATTAATATTTTGTGATTTGCATTTCAACTTTTTGTTTGATTTTGAGTATTGTAAATAAACGTTATGACGCGACTCAAATTTTCGAGAATGATGTGCGCGTATCAACATATAATATTAATACTATAGAATTTGTTTAACATGAATGAATTATTTAATTCTTGTCGTGCCAATGATCATTGCTGAGAGCGTCCAAAGGGTGATCCTTGCTCGGAACCTGACAGCATTGTTTTGGATTCAGTAAAAGAATTTTGGAAAGGTGAGCCATTTAAAAAATCACTTGAACCGAAAGGTGATAAGCTACCTGTAGATTCTTTGTAATCACTCAGAGTACCTCTTGGTCGTACTCCTTTGGCCTCATTTCTGTATTCCACTTCAGATTCGGATTCAATTTCTTCACTATCTTCATTGTTTCCTAGATGTAAATTGTTTTTCCTATTCAAATCAATTTTATACCCACTTCTCACCATTTCAGCATGAAAACTCTTTTTAGCTTCACCTTCTGCCATTGTTTCAGCAGATGCTAATCCAGAAGCATGTTCTGTCTTTTTAAACAAATACGATACAAATTCTTGGCTTTTATTTAATATGAATTGTGATCTTATCATCACTGATGGATCTGAATCATCTTCTTCAGGAATATATGAATCATATTGAGGATCATATAAATTATAAGTCTCCACATTGGGGAACATGTTGTCTCCATTACCGAAAAAATCACTAAATTTGCATACTTCAGATAAAAGTTGATATTGTGAATTGAAAAGCCAATAAGTAATTAGGAATGTATCTTCATCTAGTTTCAGCACAGAGATAGCTCCAGTATCTTCTTTGTACATGGTTTTTGATCTTTCATCGTTTTGGAATTTCAGGGGCTTAACGGTGAAACTAGGCACTATTGAATGTCTTATTGAGTCTAAATTTGAAATCAACATTTCACCCAGTGAAAACACCAGATGACCCATTACATCAAGTTTTGTATTGAAGTATTTCAATGGGACAGTTGTAGGGTCTCTAAGGGGCATTTTTGAGTGCAATGCCTGTATAATGAATGTAACAAACTGATTATTTAATGTGTCAAGTTTCAAATTATAATAAAAATAAAAACTAGTGATAAGGTGTGCTTTTACCGATATTTTACATATACATCAACTAGCTTGTTGTGTGTATAAACAGATGAATATTCAAGTGAGTTTATCAAAATTTATTTATACCCCGAAGAGCCATTGAATATGAATTTCTAGCCAAATTACAACTTTAAAACCATGAAGAATGACCAAATGGTGATTCCATATGACGTTCCAATGTTGAAGTATCCAATGAATTATACGAAGGATGAAATGGTGAGCGAGACAAGAACTCTTTCGATCCAAAGGGAGCTGAACTGGATGCAAAACTCTCTGTTATGTCCATGGTTTTTATGTCTAGTTCTGGATCATCATTTGAATGAATTTCCTCACCATCAGATACAATTCCCCCAACGTCGCCAACATCATCATCGTCGTTTTCTTGAACCACATCATAGCTTAGGTTCAAGTTCTTCCCATAAAGTCTTTGCACAAATCCAGCATGATAAGTAAAACTATTCCGATTTCTTCTCAACGCACGATTCGCTTCATATGTTAATCCATCCCTAGCAGCCGTCAATAGCCCTTCTACAAACTTTTGACTTTTCTCCAAAATCATCTTTGATCTTATCCCCACAGATGGGTCATCCCCATCTTCATCGAGAGACTTGATGTTGTAACGCGTGTCAAATAGATTATAACTTTTAAGATTGGGAAAAATATTAACCACGCCATCAAAGATCTCACTGAATTTGTACAATTTTGACACGGATGATTTTCTTGAGCTGAACTGCCAACAAGCTATCAAAAAGGTGTCTTCATCAATCTGCACCACTTCTAGTGCCCCATTATCTCTCTGGTACAAAGTCTTTGACTGGCCATCAATGGTTTTCACATTTGGAGCTCTGATGACCCCTGGATGTAGTGAATAATAGAGCTGGTCCAATTCCTCGTATAGCATTTCAGCCATGCTAATCGCCATATGAGCCATCACGTCGAACTTGGTGTTGAAGAACTCAAGAGGAGGAGGTACAAGATCAGCCATTTTGTCGAATGTGTGATTTCAAGTATGTTGTTGAAAGTTGAAAGTACATCTTGTCACATAATTGACAGATATGCTTATCGGGAAAATCAAATGTGCGCGTACCGTATTACGAATCTGGGGAAGATGAAGATCTGGATGGATTTATAGGAAGAGTCAAGACTGTGTAAGTCTGTGAGAAGGGGAAATCAGCTTACAAAAGTGTCGGCAAAATGAGCACATTCATAGCAAAAAGAGAGCGAGAATTGATATCAGAGGGTTGGGATCTTCCATATAAAGACTTCACATCCGTTAACCATTATACCAGTGGATGAAGATAATGGTGTCCTTGATGAATATTAAAGCCAGGATCCATTGTTTGGTCTTTGAAAGTTCCTAAAGATGTCATGGGACTCATAGTTTGAGCGTTAGAGTTGTACCCACTCCCAAAGGAAGGCACCAAAGGATTTTGGAAGAGACCACCTTGTCTATTGAAACTAAAGTTCCCACCATTATAGATGTTTCTTCGAAGTTTGAGCAAATAATCATCTTCTTTACTCAATTGGGAGCGGTGCAATGATTTAGTGAGACGTTCGTTTGGATCAATGTTTTCAGAGCATTGTACTGGCTCATCGTCACCATCAGGAGATGTCTCATTATCTAATTGTGATCTAGCATGCTCGAACCAACACCTAATTATCGAGTCATTCAAGTATTTCATTAATTTTAACTTGGCAGAGGCTTTTGAAGGATCAATCCGCCATTCACTTGCCTTTTCACCAGTCTCACCACCAATGTAATTCATATGAAATTTTTGAAACAACATACAACCAGCGACAAAAGATTCTCTATATGCCCTCTCCCCTGGTCCACTAAGGAGATAATCATCCACGAATCGCCTATCAAGCAATTTCAAATCACAGATAACAACGCTTCTCAACAATTTCTTCTCCACGGGGAAACGTACAAAATCACTAGATGGGAAGAACTCTTTGAAATTGATAACCACGCTGAGCGGAGCGCATTTCACACCAGACGCCAGATTAGACAACGTGGCCAATAAGTAGAAGTGGTCCCTGTCTAGTCTCGTCACAGAGGCACTTCCAGCAGCTTTTGAATATATCTTGTACACCTGTTCATCAAACACTTCCACGATATCCTCAATTCCCTCAGGGTAGTCTGGCTCAGAACGAGCATGTGCTGTTCTGATCATGAACCCCCAGAAGTAGTATAGCAAGCCGAGATTATCCGTGACTAGGCCACTGGTTTCGTATTCGTTAGTCATGGTTTGTCTTTGTTGGTGAAGTTAAGTGGATTATATTCAAAGATTAAGGATTATTCTATTGAAAAATTACCGCCCGGACACCAAAGGCTATTCCGTATATTACAAGATTGAATCAGAATCTTCAAATATACACTTTTCTAGATTGTAAAGCTGATTTATGTAGCTTTATTGATCAAACTGATGGAGCGCTCGTTGGTTCCACAGATTCAACATCCACTTGAGTTGATCTGTATCTCATGATCAGATTCAGCTGATCAAATTTGTCCCAGATCTCTAAGACAAACATTGTCTCTTTAATTATGCAAAAATTCATTATACGTTAGCAACTCATCCACAGTTATCTATGTCCAAATGGTGTTATTGAGTCATATGAACTAAAAAGCGGTTTTGTAGCGTCAGCGAATGAAACTGGATATATTATGCGTGAATGGAAATCTTTAATCTCTGGTGAAAAGGAATTTGTTGGTAGAGTATGTGGATAATTGTATGTGGTTTTCGGCTGAGTTGGAGGCTTCACTGTAGTTGTTGTTTTCGAAACATAACTTATAACTTCTTCTTCCGACTCAGATTCAGATTCTAATGTTAAAACATCCTCATCGGGAACATTAGCATCAAGCTTCTTAAACAATCCATTAAATCTATTTTGCAACAATTTTGAATGATAATATCTAACATTCCCTGCTTTCCCTGGTTTCCGTAATCTTGCCAATTCAGGTTTTAATGTTTCCAGTTTGGCACTAACAAGATCTGCTAAATCTTCCACTAATTTTTTACTTGTACCATATACGGTTAATCTTCTCATAGCACATGAAGAACAACATTCGAAATTGATCTGAGGAGTTGGACCTTCATAAACATATAAACAATCTTTTTCTATAGGGAAAAATTGTTCATCCATACCGAAATATTGATCAAATTTTATAAGTTCACTTAATACGGTATATTTCTCTGGGAAGATTGAACATGTTGCTAAAAATGTATTATAATTAATTTTAGTCAATGTAAACTCTGCAATTCCCTTTTGATACAAGTAACTTGTTTGTTTATCAAATCCTTTATGAACTGGATTCCCAACTTGTTCTGGTTCGAAAAGATTATCTAAAAAAGCTGTGGCATAGTTAAGGTAAAGATGTGTCATCACCTCCATTTTGGAGTTGAAAACTTCCAAAGGTTCATGTGACATATTGTGGATTTGATATTGAGGTGAGAATAAAAGCTGGACTAGAGGTTCAATTTTAGAATTGTTGTAACCGGAGTACACGTTAAAACAGTCGATCAATATTAATTTTTTTCAGATCTCGCGTGTGCTCAAAAAAATTAGACTATACATGGAAAATGGAAATCTGAAACAACCATCAACAGAATTTTGTGTCATATTGAATATGAATATTTACAGCCAAAATACCATGGTCATACCGGCGAGCAAGATTCATCCAAGTGGAATCACAATTGTATACCGTATACCTATGTAGAAGTTATATAAGATGTAATAGATCAAGACTGGTTGTCCATAACACTCACCAGCTAATGGTACCAAGGTTTAGAGTCTGACCCTTATAGTTCGTCATCCTCCACATTGTGTCAGAATTTATGGAGTACCTTGATATGACTAACGAGGGCTTGAATCGGTCTATATAAATTGATCTGGTGTGAATTTACAGCTTAGACAATACATGATAGAAACCCTATGATTTGGCAGAACAATTTAACCTACATCAAAACAAATCATTAATCACATAAATTCATAACATTTTTCAAATGAAGCCACCTGGACCACTTCCACCAAATGGTCCACTCCCACCAAACGGTCCACCACCAAATGGTCCACTAGGACCTCCACCAAGTCCCCTACCACCAGGCAAACCTCTCCCTATATTATCAAAATCATCTTTCCCAAATGGATCATCATATCTTGATCCAGGAGGATGATCACCTAAAGGATTATTAAAATCACCACGTCCACTAAATAATGGATGATTTTTATCAGGTATCATACCACCTGATGATGGATTATTAGGTCCCCCTAAATATGGTTTCATTGGAGGATATTGACCAAATGGATGTATATCATGATCACCTATTGGTGCAAATTGTGGATGTGATGGTGGTGCTCCTTGTGGACGTTGAATTTCATATTCATCATCAAATTTAGGTAATTCTTCTGGTAATGGTTTGGTAGTTTGAGGAACTGATTGATCACGTTGTAAATTGACATCTTTTGATTGTAAATTTGGGATTGAAATATCTGTTGGATCACCTCTTTTTGCTTCAGATTCACGTAATGATGATTTTTCAATACCTGTGAGTCTTTCAAATACATCACTTATATCACCAATTGGTTTGGATCCAACAAAATATTTTTCAATGAGTACATCGTTCTCAATTGGTAGCTTCAACCCAGCAAATATCTTCTCATATTCCATAACTGTAGATCTAATAGCATTGGATTGATGTACTAGTGATATAATAAACTTCTTGTCTTCACCATCAAGTTCTGTTATTGATATAGTAATTTCTCCAGTTTTAACAGTTCTTTGCCCATCTCTTGAATAGTTTTTGTTAGCAGCACTTGATTCACTATAGTAGTGAGTCACAATAGCCTCAATGGCATCAATCTTCTCTTTGATCGTCATCTTGATTACTCCTTTATATATAATTCCTAAAGAACATTGTTTGCCATCACATAGACAAGCTTATAATTATATTAATGGTTACGCAGCACGGGTCATTACCCTGTCTCATGCTTAAAATATATATTACCTAATCTCTTACCTAAGTCTGCCCCATTTCCCCGTGCCATCAAACTTTTTAGCGATTGTCTGATGAAGTGAAAAACAAACAGGGAGTTGGAAGAGAACAATCAAGTACACTGGAACGACAAGGACATAACAAAGTCATTGGGAGATTGCTGGTTTTTCACACTAAATATCCACTGAGATCGATTTATCCACGGATCCACGGCTAGATGACAACAACAGTGCCAAAAATATACTCCTTCAGCGAGTTTGCTGGTGTTGCTGATGCAGTGGCTAATCATGTCATAAATGCACAAAATCAAGCATTGATGAATAGTTTACCAAGTAATAACTCCACAACATCAGTACAGAACTTACAAAATTTAACATCACATTCCATTCCAAGAAATGATCCTTCAATCGAAAGTTCAAGGAGTCAAAGTACCACTACAGGTGATTCAAGAGGTCCAACACCAAGTCAATCATCAACAAATCTTAATACAACTAATATTACAACAAATAATCCAGCATTTGATAAGAAATCTAAAAAGGCTAAAGAAAAGATCATTAATAAAAGATTTAAAATTGCTATATCAGGTGGTTCATTAATAAATGTTCTTTCTCAAGGATTATTGAAAAGAGAAGATGTTATTTGGGATAAATGGGATATTTATTTTGCAGATGAACGTTTAGTACCATTTACTGATGAAAATTCTAATTATGGATTAGCTAAACGTGAAATTTTTGATAAATTAGAATCATTAGGTAAATCTCAACCCAAAGTTTATCATATTGATGAATCATTATTAGAAGATGCACAAGAATGTGCAGATTCATATGAAAAAGTTTTAATTAAGGGATTTGCAAGTAAAGATTCAGTTAGATTACCATTATTTGATTTATTTTTATTAGGATGTGCACCAGATGGTCATATAGCATCAATTTTCCCAAGAGATCATGAAGTATTAAGAGAAAAATTTGCATGGGTTGTACCTGTGGAAAATGCCCCATCAGGTCCACAAAGGAGAATTACTTTAACAATACCTGTTATTTGTCATTCACATCGTGTTTGTTTTGTTGTTGAAGGTGCTGTTAAGGCTTCAATTGTTAAAGTTATTATGGAAAGACCGGAAAAGGGATTACCTGCATCAATTGTTAATGAAGGTTCCGCAGGGAGAATCGCTTGGTTTGTGGATAAGGATGCCCTTGCTGATACTTATTTTGGTTAAAATAAAGTCATGTACTTTTTCTGACCTTTTTTTGCTTCTATTTAATGGATTGTTTACATTTGCACTTGATTTTAATAATATGATCTTTATAAATGAAATTACAGTTGTAAGATACGGTGTATTTGCAAATATTTTGGTTCATAGTTCATAGTCCAGGTGAAACCTGAACATGATATCTAAGAAAGCGATTGTAGTTATTACACATATTTGACACTCTGACATTAAGGAACTGGTATTCATCAATTATTAACGAATCGGTTCTACATATCAAAAGGTAGAATATCGTGGAAAAAATGGACATCATGTATTGAATACCTTTTGAATCATATTTCAAATTCAAAAAAGATATAGATACATTGTGTTGAATATGAATCATGTCAATATCTTCATTCACACTTGTTTAATTTGAATTGATAATTGATTGTGATATCATTATTCAAAAATCAACTGGTTGGTTCCGAAAAACAGCGAGTTAAATATGGCATATTAATATTCACTTTTTTATAATCATAATATAAAGTTTATGGCGACAAGGGATACGCGCTGAACGACTTTCTTGAATGTAGACATCAAACAAGTTTGATATTCGACCCACACAAATCCAATATATTATGCAGAACTATTGGAATTGAAACAAAGCTCCGGGCACATACAGAATTAAAAAGATGCCTTTCCAATTTGGCATTTTGGAACAGCACTCACTAAGTACAGTTGAGAATTAAAATAGTATAACATTGAATATCAATCAACGGAAAAAGTTTATTTCGACATAATTAAGATCGCGAACCAGATTCTGATTTCATTCACTATCTGCTATAATTACATCCCTTCCTTTCAAAACCCTACTAAGTGTCATCATGTACTTTTGATAGCCGCTGAAGTTTGAACTCATCATGGCTCATTATTGAAACACCGATATTTGGAGTGAAACACTACGTGTATACAGTTCTTCACTATCATAGCTTTCATATCAATGTAACATGTAACTACATTTGATATTAATCATAGTAAACTTCAAACCTTTTCCCAATTTATTATTCATTAGCCATTATATGGATTCTATAATTCATTAAAATCATCTCATGCAATATTTTTTTTTCGTGTCAAACAGCGGCAATCAAGACCAGCAAGCGCCTCAACCAAATAAACACCAGTTCAATAAGCATCCAAATCACTTGAATAATCCAATGCTTGATGGTAGTTCCCATTTTCATAATCATTGTTATAATCAATTGAATCCAGTTGTAATTGTCTAAGCGTTAAAAACCCACCAAGTAAATCTCTTGAAATAGTCAATTCTTTCTTCAGTATTTCCATATTATTATCAATGAAATCAAACTCATAGCTATAACCAGGTAAGATTCTTGGTTTAAAGATGATCTTACGGTTTAAATGATCCATGTAAAAAGTGTTGAAAGTTAATGAAACGTATTCAGGTTTAGTGATTAATTTGATGAAATCTTCAATTGGTTCATTAATTTCTGGTATTGAATGTTTGTTGACCAGCTGGAAGTTGACATATTTCGTGTCTTCCAATACAACCAAGTTAAAATGGAGCTGACCTAGTAGGTTATAAATCTTGGATTTGGCCTTTAGCGGTTGTGCAACGGTGATCTTGTTCAAACTGAGTCTAAAGGAACTTGATAGTGTCATTATGAACTGAATTGATTGTAGATTAATTGAATTGTTTGTTGATTTTGAGTGAAAATAATGGTAAAAGTGAAATAGAGCGCGTTTGTGAATATTTATACTTGAACCAGAAAACAAAATTAGCCGCCCAATACAAATTTTCTGAAACTATCGTAAACAAACAAAAATTGTTCTTCACTTTGCACCATCATCATTCTCTGTGTTCTCAAGATCGAGACAATGGTCAAGATCAGGTCTTTCTGTTCTTCATTCTCATACTGTTTGACACTGTTGAACAAGTAGTCCAACGTAATGAAAGTCCCTGTTCTCCCCACACCAGCTGAACAATGTACAAAGAGTTGATTTTCCTCGTCATTGAATCCTCTAGCGAGCTTGGTCAATTGATATATGCTTTCCCAATCATCTGGTTTACTGAAATCGGTCCATTGATCATAGTAAAGATGATGTACCAATCTTTCATCAACAACTTCACCTGTGGAACGATCAATAGATTCCAATTGTAATGTAGTGTAATGAACACCTTTAACATCAAGATCTGTGATGGAATCAACACATTTTAATTTCAAATCATAAGGGAACCCATCTTTTGCACATGAGAATTCAACTTCTTCACCCTTTTGATCACACCAATATTTAAAACATTTTGTGACACCATGTTCAGCTAATGGAGTAACCATACATATAACAACATTTTTACTAGTGGATTGCTGTAGCACCATTTGCCAAAAATGATCCACAGTGTTTTTTGTTGGACCTTGACTTGAAATGTATCTTGTTGGAGTACTATTGGCAAAATCTTTACTTAGATCTAATTTAATATGTGAAGCATTTATGAAATCTGAATGGGTTTTATCAACATCCAACTTCACTCTAGTCTTATCCCATGGTAATATATTCATGTATCTATTTCTTTTCAGTTCAAAGGCCTTAATCCCTTCTGAAACACTCCATTTAGACTCATTCTGTCTAACGGTAACATCGTGAATTCGTTCATCTTCTAACAATTTGATCTCTTTAAATTGCTTCAAAAGTTCTGTTCTAGATAGGTTCAAGTATGAAGGTAGTTTACGTTCCATTTCTTTGATAAGCTTCTTCTTGCTGATTGTTGGACTTGGAGGTGATGATTTGGAATGAGTTAAAGGCCAATGTGGGATGGGGATTTGTAGTAGTTTTAACATGTTTGTGAAAAATTGGCAGCGTGGGATTTTTTGTATGAACACAGAACTCTGATTATTTAATCTTTTAGGGTATAAACAGTATACAGTTAAAAACTAAGTTATATGAGGGCTAATTTATAAGTTTACAAAGAATAAACAACACACAATTTTTTCAGACGTGTTTCCAGATTTGTTTCGAGTTGTGGTTCCTAAATAGACGTGAAGGTTCAATCGGATCACCGAATTGGTAAACTTTAGTGGATCGACAGGAGTTTTAAACAAGAAAAGAGGTTGATTTGAACTGAGGTGGTTTATTGGTAATTGGACCTTGGAACTCTGTGTAGTAGTTAGTTGGTAGGCTAATAACACCTACCGTGCCTACCTTGGTCTAGATCTAGATCATGGACCCTGTAATTTGTATGTAACATGATTAAAAGGTGAATATTCACATTTCACAATTCACACCCAAAGAATAACTGAAAAGGACTTTAGAATATTGAAAAGTTGTAGGTTGTAGTTCAAGGACGCGTTTCTCAATCATCTGCATGTTAAACGTTATAAGTTATAGGTTATAGGTTATAGGTTAAGCTAGTTCCGTCTCTCTATTGTTGGATCAATTGGCCTATTTTGGTGTCAGAAAGTATTCTCTAGACGGGGTTCCGTTCAGCCTCCGCCTAACTTTTGCCTAGTTTCTGCCTAGCTCTCTGAATCTCTGCCTAGCCTCTGCCCAGCTTCCGCCTAATTTTCCCGCCATAAACTTCCCTCCAAATTCTCGACTTTTGCCCGGGGAAAATAAAACTTCAACACTTTTAATTTCGAAACATAGATAACTGACACATATCAATTGATCAATCCAAGATACAACACACCATGAAAATATGAAACGAATTCCAATCAAGATCCATAAAAGAACACTCAGTGACTATGTCACTTTCCCCATTAGAAATTATAATCCTCAACCAAACCTAAACTTATCACAAGATTCTATATATAAATTGGCAAGACTAAAGATTCAATTAATGAAAGCTCCATCACACTTTGGTCATTCAACAAGTCGAATGAACCGTCTATATAACGAGGATAAATATGTTGTTAATATGATCAAGATACCCATCATTTCAAGTGATTATGGAATGAAAAGACAAGTTGAACAAGAATGTTTTACAGCAAGTGTATTTGATGGTCATGGTGGTGATGAATGCAGTACATATCTTAGAAATCATTTAAACACTTCAGTGGAGACACTTAAACCGAGTAAAGAAGAATTCATGTCGATATTGGAGAAATATAATAAAGATATAGGTGGATATTGGAAACGAATTTATAGAAGACGTGAAGATATTTATAAATCATTAGAACCTCAAAAACCCGATATAGATGATTTACCATTAAGATTAACTCAATCATATCTCAAATTAGATTATGAATTTTTATCTAAAAATAAAATGTCTGGTTCAACAAGTACATCAATATGGTTATATAATTTAGATGCAAATGATCATGAAAATTTATATTTTGAAAAAAAAATAATGTCACAATTAATTGTTAGTCAAATTGGTGATACAAAATGTATTATATGTGATCGTGATGGTATAGCACATTCATTAAATTCAATACATCATCCAACTTCAAATATTGAATCTAAAAGATTAAATAAATATAGTGCAAATTTTGCAACTGATTCATTTGGTGAAAATAGATTTATGAATTTTGCTAATACAAGATCATTTGGTGATGTTATCGCTAAATCAAAAGGTATAAGTGCAGAACCTGATATAACAAAATATATAATTGGTGATTCTACAATGATTTTTAAAAATAATTTACAAAATAAAACTGTTGGTGGGAAAGGTGGTGATGAATGTTTTATTGTTATGGTAACTGATGGTATAACTAATTATGCATCTGATCAAGAAATTGTTGATATTATTAAAGCAACAAATAATCATAAATTAGGGAAACCTCAAGAAGGTGCAGAAGAAGTTGTTCATTATGTTGAAGCTGTTGGAGGTGATGATAATGCAACTTGTCTTGTTATTAGATTAAATAATTGGGGGAAATGGCCAATGGAGGATAAAACTGGTAGAATTAGAGAGGAAAGATTAAAAGAAGGAATATCAAGACAAGAAAGAAGATAATACTACAAAAACAAAACACAATTATGACCATGACTAACATTATAATATTTACATGTAATATACAACCGACCCAATTTATATACCTTGTAGTGACAAATTCTCTATTTATTTTTAGTTTGAGTATATTTAAAAGCTTTTCTTGTTGGAACAAATTCACCTAATTTTGAACCAACCATATCTTCAATCACTTCAAATTGAACATATTCTTTACCATTATGTACTTGAAATTTTAATCCAACAAATTGTGGTAATATTGTACAACTTCTTGCATTTGTTCTAATTGGTGTACCAGTTTTAAGTGCATGTCCTATTGGTAATGGAACAACATATGGACCTGATAAAAGTTAGTATTGATAGTTGAGAGAACAATACTCGATACACACCTTTCCATGCTGAACGTTTCAGTAGTACACTAGCAGCTCTCATTGTATAATTTATGAGATCTTTCAATATTAAATGCAATGCATTTATACTACCATTTTTCATATTTGATCAACCAAAAAGTTGAAAAATCAAGCCAAGTCGGAATTGGAATGGTTCAGTCATGTGATCTCAAGGTCGGATTTCTGTTTCAGGCAGTAACGTTTTGTGGTTAACAAGCCCTGGTGCCGTCACTTTTTAGATCTTCTCCCCTTTTATCCAGACATGATTGTTGAATTAAAAGATAAAGGGTAGTTGATAAGTGGCAAATAAAGTATCTCTACAATGATATTAATTATAACGCATGTTAACTATGTTATACAAGTATTGAACCAGTCAATATGATCTCTGAGGATCCGATAATGATAAAGCATCAAGCTTTGAAATGATATGTTGTATGGGTATGAAAGCAGCAGCATGATATTGTCTTAGACAATTTATAATTTCAATGGATTAATAGCACCATAACGTTCGTTGTTAAAACTATATGGGTTTTGACCACTTAGGACATATTGATTTTCAGAAGCTTTTGAACTCAATTGAATTAATGAATAACCAGCTAAGGCTGCGGTGAATGTACCTGCTAATAAAGCGGATGGTCTAATAACTGGAGCTGGCATTGTGAATTGTAGTTGTTTAATTTGTAGTTGTAGAACTTGTCTATACAGACGTAATACATAGCTTCCAACCTCAAAACCAGGGAATTCCCATTCCTTTTATACACGTCTGACACTTCCCAATCTGGAACAGATCTAAAACCATATACTTCTCCAATTTCTGTGATGTTCAAGTTTTATGTGCTTTACATACTGTTTGACGTAATCAATGCGGTTAACTTTAATTTTTAAAATCTCATGTTTTTTCGGCCAGAATTTTTCGGTTTCGCCTGGGGTAAAAAGCTAGCGATCAAGCCCGGGCTCAGTAGTGGACTTGATAGCAAAGGCCAGAAGGAGACTTTGTGGTTCCACTTTTAAGCTGATAAGAAGCCCTAGTGGAACCACAAACCAGACATAAACAACAAACACACCAAGCTCATCCGGATAATCTTCCGCAGTTCTCTATGCTCAACGATGTAACAAATGTCAACATTATCTCAAATGACTTCACCTGGCATTTCAACAGCACCAAAATTTACAAAATCCAAGCAAAAAGGAAAACACTACGTAATTATTCCGAGTTTAGTGCCAGCGGGGGTGCCGGGACCGGAAGGGCATTTCGCGAATCCATAAACCCCCTGGATTTGCCGGAGAAACGGGAAGTGGACAAGAAGTGGAAGGGATTACTAGCGAGATTGGCTGCTAATAACCGTGTGTAGCCGATATCTAGAATCTAGCTAGTATTTGTGTTTATTTGTGGTTTGTGATTTGTGATTGTTGTATTGAAAGTTGCACGTTAAAGTGACAGATTTTGAGTTCTTGGTCACGTGACATGTCACGTGAGAGTTTTTTGAAAAATAAATTTTTATATCTAGACGTATATGATGAGATGAGCTAGAATAGAATCAATGGAATAAAGACTATAAAATGTTTGCAGCTCGTTTTGATCCTGCGAGTCTGGTGGTGGAGGAGCCATCGGCGACTCCTACAAAGAGGAAATTGAGTGATGTGGAATCAGAAAGTGAAAGTGAGAGTGAACAAAGTGAAGATAGTGAAGATAGTGAAGATGGTGAAAGCAGTGAAGATAGTGAAGACTCTGAGGATGGCGAAAGTAGTGACAGTGAAAGCAGTGATAGTGAACAGGAAGAAGATCAAGTCACCCCATCAGAACCAACAATACCCGAACCACAAGATCACGATTCAAAATATTCTTCCATCATATCAAGATTTACAAGCTCAATCAATAAAACAGAATCATTGAAAGATCAAGATGCTATGGATATAGATGAAGAAGAAGAAGAAGCTGAAACACATGAATTGGCACCATTACCACAACCTGAATTACCAAGAGATCAAAGATTATCTCGTGCACAAACAAATAATTCATTAAATTGGTTAGCTAATCCAGAATATATAAAGACTGACGTGACAAAACCATTTAAAGATTTCCAAATATCACCTAAAATTCTGAAAAATTTACAAGATTTAGGATTTAATGAAGCATTTGCAACTCAGATAAAGACATTAGATTTATTATTACCAGAGATTAATAATAAATTAAATCCAAATTCTATTAAAGGTGATTTATTAGTTAATGCATCCACAGGTTCAGGTAAAACTTTAGCATATACAATTCCTATTATTCAATCATTACAAAATAGAATTGTTCCAAGACTAAGGTGTATTATTCTTGTACCAACAAAACCATTAATTAATCAAGTTTATAAAACAATGATTTCATTATCAAAAGGTATTGATTTAAATATTGTCACTTTAGGGAAAACTGATATAAATTTAAATGAAGAACATTTAAAATTAATTGAAAATGTTCCAGATATAATCATTTCAACACCTGGTAGATTAGTGGATCATTTAAATTTAAAAAGTATAAATTTACAAAATTTACAATGGTGTATTATTGATGAAGCTGATAGATTATTAAATCAAAGTTTCCAAGATTGGTCAAATGTTTTAATTTCTAAATTAAATGATGTTAACAAGAATAATAATATATCAAAAATTTTCAAACCAAATTTAATAAAAATGATTTTTTCAGCTACATTAACAACTGATTCAGGTAAATTATCAAATTTAAATTTCCATAATCCAAGATTAATAATTGTAAATAATGAATCAAATGGTGTTTTACAAAATGATAAAATTTTCACATTACCAACTCAATTAACCGAACATACAATTAAATTATCAAGTGCTTCATCAAGTCATAAACCATTATATCTATTAAAATTATTAGAATATTTACAATATCCTCATAATGTTCTTATATTCACTAAATCTAATGAATCAACATTAAGATTATCAAGATTATTAAATATATTAATTTCTAAATTATCAATTCCATTAATAGTGGGGAATATAAATTCATCACAATCAAGATCTGAAAAAAGTAAAATTTTAAAAAATTTTGAAAAAGGTCAAGTTCACATTTTAATTTCAACAGATTTAATTTCTAGGGGGATTGATATCTTAACTATTCAACATGTTATCAATTATGATTTACCAAATTCAAGTAGAGAATATGTTCATAGAGTTGGTAGAACTGCAAGAGCTTTAAATAAAGGTGATGCATATAATTTCCTTATTGGTAAAGGTGAAATTAGATTTTGGTATAAATTTAATTTAGATATTAATAGAGGTGAATTGGAAATTAATGATATTGAATTGAATAAACCTGAAGATTTACAAGATATTTACATTAAATCACTTGGTGAATTGGAAAAAGAAGTTTATAATAAATAATGTATTAATAAATAGGTACGTTTGTGGTCTTTTTTTTTTTGACTGTATGTATTAAACGGAATCAGGTTGTTTTTCAACATAATTGATAGTATCACCAATACTTTTCAATCCAGAAACATCTTGATCTGGAATTTCAATACAAAATTCTTCTTCTAATGCCATAACAATATCCACAACATCTAATGAATCTAATCCTAAATCTTTGGAAATATCGGTTTTTTCAGTCAATTCTTTATCTTCTGGAACTTTACTAAACCCTTCAAAGATCTCTAATACTCTTTCTTTAATTAAATCACGAGTTAATTCAGGAACATCTGAATAATTTCTTATAGATCCCGCACAGCTTAGAGGAGTATATGAGTTCAATTTTAACCTCAAAGGTGTGGTTTTCGACAATGTCAATGCAGATGGTCTTGCCATTCTAGCAGCAGCCAATAATCTTGTTCTAAACATCTTTAATCCACCGAAAATATGTAATTCAATCTCTTTATCCACTCTTTATATTGTCCTTAAAGTGGGAAAGTTATTTTTCTTGTAAACCCGCGAAAATAAAATTTCCACATCGCTTCAAACCAGAAAATCCAATATTTTCGAAAAAAAAGCTCAACATGAACGAAATATAGAAGTATTAATTTGAAATTAAACAAAGGATATAAAGGATTAATTAGCGCAAGAATGACTGCTCTTAGATTCATGTTCAAGTCGCTGGTGAGCTCGGGACCAGCCACATCGCTTTTCCGTCAGAATTCCATGGGGAAACTAGCATCTTCTAGTACATCAATAAGTTCAATATTTGCACAACCTTTTAATCCAATAAAGATAAATAATAGAATGGCTACAATAAATCAAATGAAAAGAGGTTCAGTGAAACCTGTGAAGAAGAAGATATCCAAGGCACCAAATTTAGGTCAATGTCCAGTTAAAAAAGGTGTTGTATTAAGAGTTATGGTTTTAAAACCTAAAAAACCAAATTCTGCCTTAAGAAAAGCATGTAGAGTTAGATTATCAAATGGTGATGTTGTATCAGCTTATATTCCAGGTGAAGGACATAATGCACAAGAACATAGTGTTGTTTATATTAGAGGTGGTAGATGTCAAGATGTTCCAGGTGTTAAATATCATTGTATTCGTGGTGCTTTAGATTTAAGTGGTGTTGCAAATAGAACAACTTCAAGATCAAGTTATGGTGTTAAAAAACCTGCAAAGGCTGATTAATTTTGTATAAAGATATTAATAGATACTGTATATATGGGGGAAAAAGTGTAATCTTATATTATTTAATTTATAAAACGTCTTCCTGTTGCAGTTTTTCTCTCCACAGCTTCTTCATTTTCAGGTTTTGCTCTATTTAAAACTTTTAAATATTGATTAACTCTAAATCTCATTCTTGAATGCATATAAGCCTTTGAACATTTAATATGATAATGGAAATAATTTCTAAATAATTGAATATGAGAAATTGTATTATATTTTTTTTGTGGTACTAAATGTCTTGGGAATAGGACAAATGTTACATAACCCTTTTGTTCATTTGGACTAAATTTAATTAAATTTCTAATTTCTAATGGTGGTTCTCTATGAGAATATAAAACTTGTGGAGCATTTTGTACAGCTCTTTTTCTTGCATCAACAAATTCTTGTAAAAAAACTTTCCCAAAGATTTTATCAGTTTCATCTTTAAAAATTGTGGAAAAAATAACTGTAATTCTATCATATGATGGTTTAATATAAATTGATTCTTCATCTCTATAATTAATTTCAATAATTGAATTATTTGAATCTGTTGGTTCAATATTTGTTTCTTGATATTCATTATTTAATTTTTCATATTGTTCAATTGCAGATTCAAAAGGTGCAGCAAGTGCATTTCTTTTCAATAATGATAAATTTTCAATTATTGTAAATTGTTCATCTGATGATTTTGATTGAATTTCTTCTAAATCTAAATAAATTGAATAATTATAACCTGGTTCCACTGTATCAGTTTGAAATGAGCCATAAATGGAATTTAATTTTGAGATAACATCATGTTTAGCTAAATCATTCCATGCTTTTGTTGAAATTGATAATAATAATTTAGTTTTAGATTCAGGTGTTGATAAATGATATGTTGTATAATCGAAATCCGAAACGATTCTATCAACGTTTTGTGGAGATTCAATCAGTTCAGTTAATGTCTTTTTGATGAGTAAGTTATCACTTTGTAATTGAAGCATTGTGATTCTTATATCTTTTCAATTGTAATAATTGCTATATCATATGTTATCACATATGTGTTTGATTTGTATTTCTCCTTTTTCGTGGGAAATCTGGGAATCTTTGAATTCCGACTTTGAAATTATGTCACGTGACTCGTCACGTGATTGTGATACCTCGGAATTGATTTCTTCTGGCGGCTTTTTGCTTTTTTAAGAGCGGAGTTGATTATGATAAGAATATAATATATAAATAACAATGTGAATTCCATTTCCAATAATGTATACAATGTTTACCAAAATTCAACAATGTCCACTAAATTATCAGGTTCAGCTGATCTTAATGGTAAATTACTTACCAAACATGAAATCAATTGTGATATGGGTGAAGGATTTGGTAGATGGACAATAAATGGTAGTGATGATGAAGAAATTATTAAATATATTGATAGGGCAAATATAGCATGTGGATGGCATGCTGGAGATATTAATATAATGCATCGTACTGTGGCCAATGCTAAAAAATATGGAGTTAAATGTGGTTCACATCCAGGTTTACCTGATAAATTAGGATTTGGTAGAAGACGTTGGTCAATACCACCTGATGAAATTTACAAGATGATTTTATATCAAACTGGTGCATTAAAGGCATTTTTAGATGCTGAAGGTATTCCCCTGAGTCATGTTAAACCTCATGGAGAATTATATTTTTATATTGAAAGAGATGAAGAAATTATGAGAGCTGCACTTCGTGCGATTAAAGTATTTGGTGTACCAGTTGTTGGTGCTAAAAATGCACATTATGCTAAAGTCGCCGCAGAGGAAGGTGTTGAATTCATTCAAGAGCTTTACGTTGATTGTGATTATGATGCTAATGGTGCCCTAGTGCCACCTGCAAAGAGTAGATCTAAGACTCCAGAAGTTATATACCAAGCTATATTCAATGCAGGTTCAAAAGATATAATTGATGATCAAAATGAGAATGATATAGACTTGGGGTTCAAGGAGAACCCAATCAGTGTGTGTTTACACTCTGATTTGCCTGGAGCATTGGAGAATATCAAAAAGGCTCGTGAAGCCATTGCGGAGTTGAATAAGTAGCTTTTTTCTGTGCCTTAACTCCAGAGATAATTTGACATTTGACTTGTAGTGATAACATCTAGGTTTGTTTAAACCATTCGATTATTGGATATACTCTATACAACCTTCTAATCTTCTAATACTCTATATCTAACATCTACATCACCATCTATCCGTTATCTAGCAATGTTTGGGCTAAAATCGCGTACGATTAGGCCCCGAAATCTCGAACGGTCAACAGCCATCCATTAGACACAAACAACAACAAACAGAGTATATATACTCTGGAGAATCGCTGGTGATAAGATAGCTGGGGTGGTGATAAAAACAACATCCAACAACATAATACATCAACTATTAGAACATCACAATACAATACAATACATTATGGACCACACCGAGGACATTCTAGCACAACGAGCTCTCAAACTGCTCCAAGAGATACCACAGGACCAGAGGCTGCTGATAGGCCTCGCAGGCTCGCCAGGCTCGGGCAAGTCCACCATTGCCAGCCACATTGTGAGCAAGGTGAACTCTGTGTGTGGTGCTGAGGTGGCCATTGTGGTGACACAGGATGGGTTTCATTATTATCGTGATGAGCTAGCACAAATGGCCAATTCAGAAGAGGCTTTCAAGCGTCGAGGTGCTCCATTCACGTTCAACTCAAGGGCCTTTTTAGAACTGATCAAGTCCTTACGTGAGCCCGTTAGAGATGATTTGGTGATAACGGCCCCATCGTTTGACCATAAGAACAAAGACCCACGCGAGGATTCTATATTGATCAAGCCATCACATCGGATATTGATAATTGAAGGAAACTATGTGTTGCTAAAAGACCCCTTTTGGAAAGATATTGGATCACTAGTGGATGAACGTTGGAAAATACATGTGGAACCACAGATTGCCAGATCTAGGATTGTGAAGAGACATATCGAAAGTGGGATATCCTCTAATATAGAAGAAGCATTGACAAGGTGCGATGAGAACGATATGATTAACGCAGAGTATATAAGATTGAACTCGTGTGTTCCTGATTTGCCTATTGAGAGTATAGACGAGTGATTGATGTATCGCTAATTATTTATTCACGACATGAACTGATAAAGTGTAGTCATTAGTCATGTTTATTCATAGTGCTCCACTTATTCTGACATCATCGATATGCTCAACAATTAAATGGACACCCATAATCCGAGAGTCATGTTGTGATTTGTGATTGTCGATATTTGAATCATTTCTCCGGGTTCATGCTTTATTGCTTTACCCCTTTGCACTAGAAAGTTGGTAAATAGATGGGATTTGAAGGTACAAAGACAGTAATATAACCACTGTAAAGCTATTCTTTGCTTCATCACCACCTTATCCAACTTCAGCCATCTCCACACCTTTCCAACTCCAAAAAGCAGCTAAATTAATAAACATCAACACTTTTCTTTTTCAGCCTTATTTACCCCAGAAAATGAAATTCCGTGGAGTTGTTCCAGATTTGTAAACAAGCCCGCGATAAACCATCTCGCCGGATCATTTAAACTCAGATACATAAACATGGAGAAATTAGAACTATAAAAACCAGATGAATATCCTAATATATTATTACTTGTTAATATAATGAACCATCCTACAACATGTCCTCTGAAGACTCCTTCGAGGGAGAAAGAGTGGAAACACCAGTGAAAAATGTCGTATCAGATGATAATATATTTGAACTAGCTCATACAGATGAAACTTTATATCAAGTTGCTAAAACAAATCCATTAATGCTTGTGATTGTTGCACTAGCTACTATATCTGGTTTACTTTTCGGTTATGACCAAGGGGTTGCTGGTCAAATTTGTGATAATTTTGAAAGTTTTGGTGCAAAATTCCCAAGAATTTATATGGATAGTGGTTATAAAGGTTGGTTTGTTGCAACTTTATTAATTTGTGCATGGTTTGGTTCATTGATTTGTGGTCCAATTGTGGATAAATTCGGTAGAAGAAATTCATTAGTTATCGCTTGTATCATTTTCGTTATTGGTTCTGTATTCCAATGTACAGCTATTAACGTTTCAATGATTTTCGGTGGTAGAGCTGTAACTGGTCTTGCAGTGGGTCAAATGACATTTATTGGTCCATTATATATTAGTGAAGTTAGTCAACCTTCCATTAGAGGTGGTCTTGTCGCACTGCAACAATTAAGTATAACATTTGGAATTCTTATATCATATTGGATCGATTATGGTTCAAATTTTATTGGTGGTACTACTAGATGTTCCCCTTCAACTCCCTATGCAAATGGTAATTCTTTTAATCCATATACAGATGTTCCAGCTGGTGGTTGTGATGGACAATCTGAATCCTCATGGAGATTCCCCTTTGGATTCCAAATCTTATTCGCTTTTATCTTGGGGATAAGTATGTGTTTCTTACCTAAATCACCTCGTTGGTTATTATTGAAAGGTTATGAAGATGAAGCTTTAAATACACTGGCATATTTACGTCGTAAATCAACAGATGATCCCAAAATTCAAGCTGAATTCTTGGAAATTAAAGGTGAAGCTTTATTTGAACAAAATTTTAAAAATCAAAAATTTGGTGATTCTAAAGGTATAAGTTTGATTATTAAAGAATACAAAAATTTATTCACTTCAAGGGCAAATTTTAAAAGAGTATTTATTGGTTCTGCAATCATGTTTTTACAACAATTTATTGGTTGTAATGCAATCATTTATTATGCAAGTTCAATTTTCAGTCTTTTAGGTCTAAGTGGTTCTACAACTGGGTTATTAGCATCAGGTGTTTATTCCATTGTTAATTTACTCGCTACAATCCCAGCTGTTTTGTTCTTAGATAAATTTGGTAGGAAACCAATGCTTTTAGCAGGTTCAACAGGGACTTTCATTTCATTAATTATAGTGGGTGCAATCTTGGGGGAATATAATGATGGATTTGATCAACATAAATCCGCTGGTTGGTGTGCAGTTGCCTTCATTTATATATATTGTATTAATTTTGCTTATTCTTGGGGTGCTATAGGTTGGGTTTATCCATCAGAAATTTTTCCCTTAGCTATACGTTCAAAATCAATGTCAATAACTACATCTGCTACATGGATGGCAAATTTTATAATTGGATTAATTACTCCAACAATGTTGGATAAAATGAAATTTGGAACTTTCATTTTTTTTGCTGCTTTTGCCCTGGTAAGTTTCTTCTTTGTTTGGATTTGGGTTCCAGAGACAAAACATAAAACTTTAGAAGAAATGGATCAAGTATTTAATGATAAAGAAGCATTCGCAATGAAACATGATATGAATAGAATTCAAGAAAGTTTGGTTCATAATTATAAAGAAGCAAATGTTTTAAATGATAAACATGAAATTGAACATAATGAAAAAGTTTAAATATATATTAAACTTCCTTTGTGAAAACTTGTGTATCAATCTTTACCTCCTCTTTACCTTCAATTGTCTCCACCTCTGTTGATTTCATATTAAATATTTGTTTAATCACACTAATAAGTCCATTTCTACTATTCCAAATTGGTAATAATGTAATAACTGAACTTGCCAAAAATGCCCAAATAAACATAACAACAACCCATCCTGTGAAAAACCATTTTGTGAAAATATATTTAGATCCATACATTGGTAATGGGAATATAACAAGGAAGAAAAGTACAATAAAAGTTGCCAATGCAATTCCAATTTTACGTTGTCTTTTCAAAAAAATCTCTTCAGCTTGTTCCTCTCTAATCACTTGTTGTGTTAATTCATCTCCACTCATAATATTTGTTAATCCATGTTGTTTATTTATATCTGAATCATCAGCTTGTTGAATAGTTTTCCAAATTTCCCAATCAAAATTTGCAGGTTTAAACCAAACCAATATTGGAATCCAAATAATTGGGAAAAACACTGCAATAGTATTACCTGCAGCCAGGGCACTATAAGTACTTAATGTTGTTAAATTCACTTTATTCCCCTCTGCTTGACTAGCAGCATAACCAATCCAAACAGCCAATGCAACACATGTGGAACTTAGAGTACCTATGATATAGGCAAATGATGACATTTTCCTCCAAAATAATGTACACCCCATTGGAATAATATTAACATTAACAACAATCCCAGATACTGTGGTTATAAATGAAACGTCAAATCCAGCATGTGCAAGACCAATAGCTAATACAGAACATAAGATGAAAAACCCCGTTACAGCACAATGAGATGCCCAAACTAATTGTTTCCCTGTGGCTTTTGGATTAAAATATGATTTATAAATATCATGAGCAAAAGTTGCACTAACAGCTGCAATTTCTGAACTGAAAGCCGCAGTACATGCCATGAAAACCATTACTAAAACACCACCAGCACCTTTTTTACCCATTAATGCATAAGCTGCGATAGGTAATACAAGTCCATCATTCACTTGATCTACTGATAATCTATTTGGATATGTTGGGAATGATGGTAAACTTTCCATACCACGACAAGCAAGTCCCATTGTAGTTGCAAGAGCAAATGGAATGGCAAACCAACAAAGACAACCAATTGTATAAGCTGGTAAAACATATTTAGGATCTGCAGCTAAAGCCTTTTGCATTAATTGAGAATCACTAGCAGTGGCCCATCCTGCACCTGCTAATGTTAAGCAAAACAAATAACCATTCACTGAGGTCATTGTTAAATATGAACCTTGATGATTTTTCTCCACTGGGACATCATTTCCTGCTTGAATTAAAAGATCATATAGAGCACTTGGTGAACCTAAGATATCACTTGTAGCATAAGTTACAAAGATAAACATTAATAAAATGATGAAAATAATCACAGAATGGAAGTAATCAGATATAAAAGTTGCCTTAATACCACCAAATAATGTATAAATGGTGACAAATAATGGTAATAACACAATACAAGCATCTCTATTAACTCCTGTCAAGTTTGCAATTACTGAAGATCCATTGATTAATAAATTTGTAGAGAAACAGATTTGTTGGAAAAAAGAATAACCACAACTTAACAAATGAGTAGCTTTACCATATCTTACTCTAACAACTTCTTGATAAGTATGAGTATTTGGAGCTTTTCTCTTAATCTCAATAGCAGCTACTGAGAAAACAATGATTTGGAAACAAGCAGCACCACCATAGAAGAAAGGACCACTTATTCCCAGATTATAAGCACTTGTACTACTCAATAACAATGTTGATCCAATAGTCCATGAACTTACCACTGCAGCAGCTATTAATCCAGATTTTATGGCACGATTACCAGTCATTAACATTTCAGAATTTTGCACTTCACCACGGAATTTCTCTAGTGTATAAGTTGTCAAGACCATAAATAGAGCAAAAGCAAATCCAACACCGATAACTAACCCCCATCCTACTGATTGTGGGAACACCAAGAAGTCACCAGAAGCCATTTTGGAAGTTTTGGAGAGTGAACTATATCGTCATGGATCCTTTTTTGCAAGGCTTCAGCTGATATATATCATTCAATGATTATCTATCACACCGCAGACGATAATCATTAAACACCGACCATCAGCAGCGGACAACCTTATCTCTTATCACACTTATCAAGCTTCTTTAACGGTGTTTCCCTTTTCACAACAGACCCGCCACCATAGCATCTTCTCGATTCAGCCCTTTCCGCTACCAAAACAGCATCTTCAAGCACCTGCAATCCATATCAACATCTCAGCTCTCAACAGTCTCAGCTCTCCATATCTCCATATCTATCACCTATCATTTTTATCTTTAATCTCAATCTGTGCAAAGCCGTGAAAAGTGGAGGAAACTTGAGCGCGTTTGATACTTTTTTGGAAGCCGCGACTGCGTTTGTTGATTTTATGATAAGCCAAAATGACCTTCTCCATTATTTATCACCATCTTTTAAGCGCTGTCTGAAACAGGGAACCTGCGCTGAATAATGTTGGTTTATATATACAATATGAGATTTCTCTGGTGAAGCTATTGTTTTAGAGGGTTTGCCAACCAAGATGGAAGGTTTCAAGAACATCAAGACCGTGCTAATCGCCAACAGAGGTGAGATTGCTTGCAGAATCATATCCTCGTGCAAGAAACACGGGCTCACTTCGGTGGCAATATACTCGAAAGAGGACACTGGCTCGCTACACGTTTCACAGGCTGATCGCTCGATACTGATTCCAGGAGTTGGGTCGCAGGCTTACATCGACATAGACTCAATTGTCGGTGTAGCTCTCGAGGTCAAGGCCGATGTTGTCATTCCTGGTTACGGGTTCCTCTCTGAGAACTCATCCTTTGCTGAGAAATTACAAAAAAAAGGTATATTTTTTGCTGGTCCTTCGCCTGAAAATGTCGAACAGTTTGGGTTGAAGCATATCGCTAGACAATTGGCTGTCGGGGCCAACGTCCCTGTGGTTCCTGGTACTGGGCTAATCGACACTCTGGAGTCTGCAATTGCTGAAGCAAAGACAATTGGATATCCTTTAATGTTAAAATCCACTGCTGGTGGGGGTGGTATGGGGCTAAAAGTGTGTCATGATGAATCTGAATTGTCCCAATTCTTCAAAGAGGTCAAGTCAAGAGGTGAATCATTGTTTCAAAACACCGGTGTGTTTATTGAAAAATTCATTGAAAATTCAAGACACATTGAAATTCAGCTATTTGGTAATGGTCTCGGTGACGTGATTACGTTTGGTGAAAGAGAATGCTCGATCCAACGTAGACATCAAAAAGTTATTGAAGAATCTCCAAGTCCATTTACCGATACTGCATTGAGAGAAAAATTGAGTAAATGTGCTTCAAGCTTGGCTTCAAATGTTAAATATAAATCAGCTGGCACTATTGAGTTCCTAGTTGATGATGATACAAGTGATTTTTTCTTCTTGGAAATGAACACAAGATTACAAGTGGAGCATGGTATTTCTGAACTTGTTTATGGAGTTGATTTGGTTTATTTAATGCTTTTACAAGCAGATTATGAGATTTCAAAATCAGGTATTCCTTTGGAAATTCTTGCAAAACAAAGCTCATCTAAAACTTCAAATTCCATATTAGTTCCAAATGGACATGCTATCGAAGTTAGACTCTATGCTGAGAACCCTATCAAGGATTTTGCTCCATCACCTGGTATCTTACACTTAGTTGATCTCCCTTCAGCTGAAAATATTAGAATAGATCACTGGGTGTCAACAGGTACCAAAATTTCACCATATTTTGATCCATTACTCGCTAAAATCATGGCTTGGGGTGAAACAAGAGAATTAGCAACTACAAATTTGATCCAATATTTACAAAAAATTAAAATTTGTGGACCACCAACAAATCTCTATTATTTGATTGATATCTTAAAATCTGATAATTTTGAATCAGGTTACACTTTGACTTCATTTCTTAATAGTTTTGATTTTAAACCAAAATTGATTGAATTTGAAGAAGCTGGTACATACACCACAATTCAAGATTTACCAGGTCGTACCACTGTGGGTGGTGGGGTTCCACAAAGTGGTCCTGTCGATTCTCTCTCTTTGCAAATTGCAAATATCATTGTGGGAAATGATAAATCCACTGAATGTTTAGAATGCAACTTAACAGGTCCAACTATAAAATTCCATTCATCTGCTATTGTTGCACTTGCTGGTGCTGATTTTGAATTTACCATTGACGGCAAGGATACTCCCTTGTTTGCAGAAGTGATGGTTCCAGCAGGGTCAACTTTAGAAATTGGTTCTTCTAAAAGCACCACAGCATCAAAATGTTATCTTTCTATCAAAGGTGGCTTTCCAGATGTTGCACCATACTTGGGATCCAAAAGTTGTACACCTACATTGAATCTGGGTGGTCATCAAGGTCGTGTTATCTTCCCTGGTGACTGTTTAACCATTACCAATGTTGATGAGTCTACTTACACTGGCTACTCACTCCCAGAAGAAGCAAGACCTGATTATAATCATAAAGAATGGACTTTAAGAATGCTTAGAGGTCCACATGATACCGAGGATATTGTGTCTAGAGAAGGTCTTTCAAATTTTTACAATACAACATATCATGTAAATCTTAATTCCAATAGAGGTGCAACAAGATTAGATGGTCCCGGACTAGAGTTTAGTAGAAAATCTGGTGGTGATGGTGGTTCACATCCAAGTAATGTTTTGGAATACACCTATCCTTTTGGTGGTGTTAGTGCC
The DNA here is from genome assembly GCA_030582155.1 of Hansenula lynferdii. Classification (NCBI taxonomy): domain Eukaryota; kingdom Fungi; phylum Ascomycota; class Saccharomycetes; order Phaffomycetales; family Wickerhamomycetaceae; genus Hansenula; species Hansenula lynferdii. The sequence goes on along the minus strand of JAKTWT010000035.1, from coordinate 114,357 downwards.
GTTGGTTCACAATTGGTTATGTATGGTCCTGATGGTGGTACATTATCTGGATTCATTTGTGTTTCTACTCCAACAATGGTGGATTTTTGGAAAATTGGACAAGCTTCCACTGGTTCTCCCATTAAATTTCAGCTGGTCTCATATGATGATTCGTTAAAATTAAAAACACAGAGAGAGGAATTCATCAAACAACTTGAAACTAGACCAACACATGGTGTAAAATTTGATGATTCTCTTGATAACTATAATACCAAGATTGATGAAACTATTTTATACCATAGAGAAGCTACTGATATTTTACCAAACTTCTATATTAGACAAGCTGGTGAAAAAATGATAATTATGGATTTCGGCATTGTGGATTATGATTTGTTGAATAATGGTCGTCAATATGTCTTAAACATGAAGATTAATGAGCAAATCAAACAAGGTATCTTAAGAGTGGAAGCTGTCACTGGTGCAATGTGTGTTGTTTTCGATTCAGCTCAAATTTCAAGAGATTATTTAGTTGATACGATTAGTCAAATCGAAGCTTCAATCCCACCTGTTGATAAATTGAAAGTTCCCTCTAGAGTTTTCAAATTTCCAATCGCATTTGATCATACTGCATTAACCCATTGCTTGGAAAGATATCAAAGATCTCAAAGACCTCATGCTCCTTACTTGCCAAGTAACACTGATTTTGTGATGAGGGCTAACTGTATCAACACTGTAGATGAATTCAAAGCTGCTATTGTTGGTCATACTCAAATTGTCGTTGCTGTTTCATTTTTGTGCGCTTTACCGCTACTGGTTCATACTGATCCAAGATTAAGATTCTTAAGTTCTAAATATAATCCAGCTAGAACTTTTACACCTGCTGGTGCTATTGGTACAGGATCTATCGCACAAGCTATTTACACTGTTGATAGTCCAGGTGGTTACATGATTTGGGGGATGACTTTACCAAATGCCTTTTGGGATACATTTAGTAAATTAAAAGGATTTGGAGATACACCGTGGATCTTGAGAAATTTCGATCAAGTTCAATTTTATGAAGTTAGCGAGGAGAAGTTGACAGAATTGAATAATGGTTTGTTGACTGGTGAATTTGAAGTCACTTCAGAGGATGTGGAATTTAATTTTGCTGAATATGCCAACTGGTTGAAAACAGTGGAGGATGAAGCCAAGCAAATTAAAGAGCAAAAACTTCTTGCTATCGATGAGCTCTCGAAAGAAGAAGAGATCAGTTTGGCAAAATGGGAAGAGGAAAAGGAGCAAACAAAAACCTCAAAATCCTCTAATAATGCAAGTGATGTGTTGAACGATCCAAATGCTATTAAAATTACATCCCACATGGCTGCAAACGTCTTCAAAATCAACTATCAAAAGGGTGATATTCTGAATCTAGATGATAATGTAGTAATCTTGGAAGCTATGAAGATGGAGATCAATGTCCGTGTGAAATCTAAAACGGGCTCTAAATTTGAACTGTTAGAGTTAGTTGTTGAAGAAGGAGATATGGTGAACCCAGGAGATGTTTTGGCTCTGATTAAGTCTTTATAGTGTTTAATTTATGCATTTCCCTTTTCTTATTCTTTATTCTTTATTGTGATTACTAAGCAACCGCGAACTGGAAATTCATCCGGACACCACTATGAGACGATTTTTCGTCGAAAAGCTTTGAGATAAAAAAGGCCAGTCAAAAAGGCGCTACTAGACAGCACAGCGCTCCAATAATTGCGAATTGTCTTTCATTTGGTTTACAAAACAGATCATTAGAGGATATGTCGTATAGAAACCAGAACAGGGGCAGAGATGTCCTTCAATTCGAAGATACCTATGAAGGGTTTGATGAAGAAGACGATGCTTTAAATGACGAAACATTTGGTGTTGATGTTCCAGAAGGTCAAGCTTTTGATTTTGGTAATCCATCAGAACCTCCAGCTCAACTCAACTTTGCTGAAGCTGCTAGAACCCAACGTCAACCAGTCCAAATTGCACAATCGTACAATGACGACCCTTTGAAACCAATGGAATCTCTATGGGGTGGTCAAGAACAACAACAACAACAACAGCAGCAACCAAAAGTTCTCTCATTGGATGAAATTGAATCGCATTTCTCACAAGGTCAATCCAATGCTCCAGCAAGCACGGGTGCTCCTCAATTTGCTCAAGGTCAACCTCCTCAAGGTGCTTTCCCACCACCTCCAGGTAATTTCTACTATCCTCCAGGATTCTTACCTCAACAAGGACCAGGTGCCCAACCTCCACAAGTTCCACCAGGTCCACCAGGATTCAACTTCCCTATCCATCCTCAGCAATTTGCTCAATTTCCTCCACAAATTCAACAACAAATACTTTTACAACATCAACAACAATTTGGTCAAGGTCCTCCATTACCACCACCAGGTAGCCAAGTTCCAACTCAAGGTCCACCACCAAATTTCCCTCAACCAGTTCCACAGCAACAACAACCACAAGAACCACAAGTTCAGAAACAGCAACAACAGTTACCACAAGGTCGCCAACCATTGAATAACTTTAACGGTCAAGAAGCACCTCGTCAAGCCCCAATTCAACGCAAATCTGATTTGTCTGACTTCCCAGTGTTGGGGTCTGAACAAGCTACTCAATCAAGAGGTCATCATCAAAACCAACAACACACTCAAGGATTCCAACAGCGTAACAATCAACAACGTCACCATAACAATCATCATAATCACCATCATAATCATCATGATAATTTTGATAACTTGCCAGAAGAGGAAAAACAACGTTTGATTATTCGTCAACAAAAAGTTGCACGTATTTCTCAACATTCTGGTATTATGACTCCTCGTGATAAAGATTTTGTTACTAGAATACAATTATCTCATATTGTTACTGATGATCCATACAATGAAGATTTTTATGCTCAAGTTTTCAAATTATTGAAGAGTGGTGTACAAATTAATGATAACAACTCAATTGCTCAAGCTTATTTGGATTTTTCAGGTCATAGATTAGGTGGTCGTCATCAAAGAGCTGACGTTGCCTTACAAAGAATGCAACATCAAGTTCAAAAAGCTGTTACTGTTGCTAAGAATAAACCAAGACCTGGACAATTCAGTAAAGAAGGTTCATTGGGTAAAGTTGCATTATTATCAAATAAAGCACCAAGAAAACAATTGGAGATTTCCGTCAACAAGCCAGAATTACCAGAAATCTCTAAAGGTGGTAAAAAATTCATCTTGTTACAATTGGAAAACATTTATCAACATGTATTGAACTTGGAATCTGCTGAAAGAGAAGGTATCCCATTAGACACTGAAGAGTTATGGGATTCATTAAGACTTTTCGAAAAATCACAAAATTTGAATCCATTCATTCAAATGCTTTCTTACACCAAAGGTTTGAAAATTTTCCCAAGAATTTTCGGTTTCCTGAGTAGACAACAAAAATTAACAGTTGTTACATTAATCTTTGCCAATTTGTCATTAATTAAAATTATTTCCAAATCATCTTTTAAAAATTATCCAAATGATGAAATTCCAACTGATATCTTGAAAACTATTGATCTTTTCCAATTGGTCGTTTTCAAACCAATCTTTTTATTCTTATCATATGATGCTTCGTTAGACGAAGTTATCGGTCTATTATCGATCTTGATTGATCATAACAATGTTTCATTCTTATCCACATCACAATTGGGTATTTCATTGATATCAATTTTACTATCAAGAGCGGAAATCATTAAAGAAGAACTAAGTGTTTCAAGTGAAGATTTAGATTCATGGGCTACTGCTTATGATAAATTGTTTTCTTCATTAGAAACAAAATTATCTTTAATTTTCCCATCATCTGAATTGAAACATGATGATTCATATCTATGGCAATTTTTAGCCAGTTTAGCATTAAGTGGTAAATTAAATCATCAAAGAATTATTGTTGATGAGATTAGAGATGAAATCTTTGGTACTGTACAAAAGGCAAAGAGTAAAGATGATGTATCAAAGGCTAAAACTTTACAAAACTTGAACTTATTTTTGAATGTTATTGGATTGAATGCTGTTGGTGATGAAATTGTGGAATTGAAATAGACTTTTATTTACAAGTTTTATGACTTTTCTATGTACATTAAATAATCTATAATTATTTTTGGGATGAATTTTTTTAAAAATATTTATGCTGTAAATGCTTGTAATGCACTATCTAATTTTGTCAAGAGTTCTTGCCATTCACCTTCAGCATCACTCAGCACTGTAATGGCACCACCTGCACCGATTCTCCAAATATTAGAGTCTTTATTGTTTTCTAAATCGGTTTTGTAATGGAAAATTGAACGAATTATAACACTCCAATCAGCCTTGTTTTCAATGGACCAATAACCACAAACACCACTATAAATACCTCTTCTATTAGTTTCCAATTTTTGCAAGATCTCAACAGATCTTTTCTTTGGTGCACCTGACATTGATCCTGGTGGTAATGAACGAGATAAAATATCAATACCAGAATACCCTATGTTTTGGAATTTTCCTTGGATAATGGAAACTAGTTGGAAAACAGTATGATATTCCTCCACACTCATAAGTTTTGTCACTTCAACGTCATTTAAAAGTTGAAATAAATCATGTCTTATAAGATCCACAATCATTAAATTCTCTCCAATTTCCTTTGGAGTGTTCAAGATTTTGGAAGCTTCATCGAAATCAAGACCTGGTATTTTCCTCACTGTACCTTTTATAGGACGTAATTCACATAGATCATCATTCCAGCTGATGAATCTTTCAGGTGATGAACTTATCAAGACACAATCATTAAAGTTCATATATGCAGAAAATGGTGCCGGATTTCTTGTAGTTAATGTTTTATAAATATCCCAAGGGTGTGTCTCTTTAGGAATTTCCAGTTTGGTGGATGATGTTAGGCAAAGTTCATATGAATCACCACTGACTAAGTACTCTTGACACTTGTTGAACAAAGATTTGTAATGTGCTTCGTTTGGTTTCGTGATTTTTGTTGTTTTGATGGAGTTTGAAACGGTACTTGGTTTGATCTCTTGAGCTAGCAGTACTTTCATTTCTTCAATGGAATTATCATTTTGAATTGACAAGATAAAAGTCTCATTTGTCACATTGTTCACCAATATTGTATTTTCTATGAATATAAGCTTTGTATCCGGGATTGGACCCTGTGTGATTTTGGGGAATTTTTGATAATTCAAATATTGACCTTCTTCATACGAAAATAACCCCATGAATCCACCTATAAATGGGAAATCAGTGATATTTTCAATCATCTCTTGTTCCATGATTCGTGATATGTATTCCCAAATTGAAGCTTCTGTATTCGTTTCAATTCCGTCCCGTTCGGTAATGATAAGCTCAGGATTCTCTGTGGAGTGTGAAACTCTCAGTGAACTGGAAGTTGGTACACCAATAATCGACCATGTTCCTGGAAAAGACGCCGAGTTTAACAGTATGAACTCTTTGTTTGATTGATTTAGAGCCTCACAGATGTCTATAGCTGACTTCTTGTGTTCGAATTTCTCATGCTTGAACGCTCTATTGGTTTCCCCCTTTGATTTGGAGATCAATGATTTTATACTAACTGCTGTGATCAATTCTTTCAAAAGATCATCATCAACCTTCACAGTTCTCTGTCTATTGTAAGCATTGGCCAATTGCATGAAATTCTTCACCAGCTGGTCCCCATTCTCCGAGCATATTGATTCTGGATGGTACTGGACACCATACCAAGGTTTTGAAATATGCTTTGCAGCCATTGTAATTTTAGCACCATTATCTTCACAATAAGCGAGTTCTTGAAGAGCATCGTTCAACTTCGGCACGTGCAATGAGTGATAGCGGACACTGTTGAATCCACTGTCGATATTTTGGAACAGTTCGTCCTTATTGTGTTCCACCTGATAAACTTGACCGTGTTTGATAGAATCCAGCCCTTCCACGGAGCATCCTTGTGAAAGACATAGTGATTGGAACCCAAGACAGATCCCCAAAATTGGAATATCAGCATCATCAAAAAGCCACGGAATCACACCAACGTCACCAGCGTTTGCAGGGTGTCCAGGACCTGGACCCACGATCACGGCTGCAAACAGATCTAAATACTTTGACAGGTCATCTGCAGAAAGAGCATCGTTGTGTATCACCACCACGAGGTCCCCCGTGGCCTTCTCGATGAGACTCTTCAGGTTGAACGTGAACGAGTCGTACGAGTCTATCAAGAGAATGGGCATGGCTGTTGGCTTTAATATGGAAACTAAAGAGTTGCAATTCTTTGAAATTCGTATACTTTTTCAACAAGAATAACGGTTTTCCGAAAACGAAAAGGTTACACTGGCCGTTTCCGCGAATTTTGAGATTTGTTTTACTTTACAAGTCAAAATATCAAACAACATTTAGACGAATAATTGGTAGATTAGAGCCCAAGATGATTGAAGTTGTTGTGAACGATAGGTATGTTTTGCTTGTGATTGGCTTTTGCGTGGGCATGTACTAATTGAGACCAGAGTCGGAAAGAAAGTCAGAGTGAAAGTGAGTTGAATCCTAGGTTCTCCAGGTACCTGCTAACACATATAGGCTCTTGAAGATGACTTGGTTGGTGATTTCAAGAAACTGCTAGCTGCTCAGATCGGTACTGCGTGGGAAAAGATCACGTTGAAGAAGGGAAACACAACTTTGAAAGATCACATTTCATTAGGTGATTACGAGGTACATAACGGTACAAGTTTAGAACTATATTATTCATGAATGATTCACAACTTATTGACACGCTACACTAGTAGAACCACCTCAAGTATTAATGCAGTAATATTACATAGCTAGGAAAATGCAAGCATCTGGAAAACAATCAACTCGAAAATCAAAATAAAGGCAACAATGCGTGGGGATAGATATCATAAAAAGTATTCAACCTGTTGTGGTTTAATCTCTGACTGGGGTTGTTCTGTTTCACCAGTTAAAGGATCCAGTTCACCCCATTGTGCACTATTTTCTGGTGCTTCTTCAAAAACGTTGAAATAATGATCATCCTTGTTATAGATCTCCATTATAGATGCCTTATTCCCACATCGATAACAATAATTTGGTGCTGACCAAACAGTAGTAACAAGTCCTTTGAAATATAATTGATATCCATCATTACAAAGTTGATGTGCTCTCAAAATTTTATCCATATTGTTCATTTTTAAAAATTTCTTAACAACATCAACTCCAAATGTATAACCTGCACCTCTGGGAGATAATGAAAAATTTGGATTCTCATCATCTGGATCTGACCAAACTAAGTCTGCCATGGCTCCCTCATGTGGGATCTCTCTAAATCTATCCACAATTTTTATTTGATCTATTGTATGAACATTTGGTGATAATCCTCCATGTGTACAAAAAATTGAATCATCAATAACCACAGATAAAATCAAATAATCAAATAAATCTGTGAAATAATACCAAGGATTTGGATTACCGTATTTCCTTATACATTCGGAATAAAACCCATAGTTTTGTGTAATTTGTCTTGATTCATGATTTCCTCGTACTAGGAAAACTCTTGTAGGATACCTTATTTTCAAACAGATTAAAAGTGTTATAGTCTCCACACTGAACATCCCTCGATCAACATAATCTCCCAAAAATAAATAATTTGTATCAGGGCAATATCCTCCTATCTTAAATATCTCAATCAAATCATAAAATTGTCCATGTATATCTCCCACAACGGTTACAGGTGAATTTATATAAACAACATTACTCTCTTTCACCAAGATCTCTTTCAGCTTGAAACACAACGCCCGTATCGTCACTTCTGGCAGTAGCTCCTTCCTATATAGTCTCTCTATGCATTCATCCAAATCTGTATTAGCTGATTGATTGATTAGTATCTATAAATGCCTATATTTTTCAATCACGACTTACAATATGTCATCACTCTTGTGTTTCTTATTCTCAAATCTCTCGGTCTTATAGTTTGTGATGAATCCTTTGCACTCTGAAGTTTATTGAGAGAGATAAAACAGTTAAACACCTCAACCCTTTTCCACTTAGATCAATGGCAAATGTTTACACATTCTTATTGTTATAATATACCTTTCTTCGGTTTTCAATCATTTCGCGGGAGGATTATATAATCACAGTTCATATAATAGCAGATAATTTGTGAATTTGGGGCACAATAGTGTATATATAAGATCACAGTATTACCTTTTGAGAATCCCATAGTGCCCAATTTCACTTTTGATCCAAACTTACGGGTTAATTCGAGTAATGTATTGAATGAATTGACTTGAAGTCTTACTGTATGAAAATTCGCGGCTTGAATCTCGGCCGATAAGTTCGAGCCGCATTGTTATATGAAATTGAAGGCTTTTAAAATAATATGATGTATCACAGTGACTTGTTTAATGACATATTAATCAGATTCTTGTATTTAAATAGTGTAATCTTTGAAAAATTAATCGAAAATTTTCAATTCAAAAAGTTTACTGACCAATACAATTTTATTTTTATTACAAAATTGTAAAAGTCAAAAATTTTCAAATTTCAAAAAGTGCTTTTAAGCAATTTTGAGCACACTAGGGTATAATAGAGACTTAAATTTTATATATTAGATAATAACATACGAAAATTTGTCTTATATAAATCGACTTTTGTCGACTTAAAATATTTCATTTTACTCCATAATATTGGTAAAGGAAGCACAAGTCACATGTCGAGCAGCGGCATTTAGCGGCCATTGCAGATAAAAGATAAAAGAACTAGCAAGTAAAAGAAACCTAACAGTGCACCACTCAAATGAAACCAGGTAAACAGGTGTCTTTACATATTTAACAAATCGATTGGAAATGTGGAGCTAAAAGGAGATGGATTATAAAATATAAATACTTTTCGAGAGAGACGGTTGGGAATTGGTAAGAGACACATACGTGATGGTTTAGTATATTCTCGATGGTTTATGGAAAAATTTGAATTAAGGTTAGAAGCGGTTAAAGACGGCAAGGAAAGCGGTAAAAGACGGTTAAAGACGGTAAAACGCGGAAAAATGCGCGAAAACCCATACACCATTGAGGTTAGAACTACTCAAACAGGTAATTCTGTGCTCTTAACAAGTCCGTGATAGTTTAGTGGCTAGAATCACCGTTTGTCGAGAAAAGCATAATTTCGACAGTTCATGGTAGACCGGGGTTCAATTCCCCGTCGCGGAGCTTACTTTTTTGCTTACTCAGCATATTTTTGTGTGTCCCTGACGAATTATCTTGATAACTTTGAGACAATTTTAATGGATAAGTTCTGGTAGTATAATGACTATTTTTGATGGATAACTTGCCCTTCTTATATAGTTCTTATCCCAATTTCAGGATGATTGCTTGCCCCTTTATTGTGTATTTTAGGTTCTCCAACATGAAATTTGCTCGATGATCTACATTATCTTAATCGTAACCTTAAACTTTAAACTGCTTTAATACGTCGTGTCTAGATTGTGTCTAGACTCAAGACACTTATTATGTAATTTGCGTTTGCTGTAGTACTGCTATGTAATACATAACAGGTAGGTTGAGAAACCCAAATTAATAATATTAAGAAAGTCACAAATAGTGCTTTTCAATATGGTTGTGATATTTCACATTCACAATTTTTAGAAATCAAATATAACTACAATGTTAATTATAGACAGGAACTTTTAGTTGGATTGATATATGATATGTAAGTTTCCAAGGAAAAACACAATTGCATTTCTTGAAAGTAAATCAGAATGAGAAAACATCATCCACGGTTGCAGTTGATCCCATTAATTGGTCAAAGATGTCTCTCAAAGCACCTTCATTATTATTAACATTATTATTATTATTATGATTATTATTATTACTATTATTATTTATAGAACCATTGCTGAAACTGACATTGAAATTTTCAGCAGGGATATTAGCAGGATGTTGCATTAATGATGGATTAGCTTTAAAATAATTTGAAAGTTGTTGATCAAAATCAAAACTTTCAGGTATTCTATTATAAAGACTATCATTGAAACCTTCAGTTGGAGTAGTTTCAGTAGATGGTGAAAAGAAATTAGCAACATTTTTAGTATTAATAGAGTCTGGCATTATATGATATCTTTTGGTTCCATTCAAGATATTAACATAATCATCAACATCACTATCATTCAACTCTAATAATAAATTTGTGTTGTAAATGTTCATTATTGTCTGACTATCTCCTTCATGATTTGTTTCATCAGATCTTGTTGTAGTCCAACTTGATACGTTATCTAATTGCATCCATTGTGCATTTCCAGTAATTAATGATTTGTTCATTTGGAAATGTTTTTTAATCTCATCTCTTTTCGAACTATTCAAGATTATATCCTCTTCACCAATAGAACTCTTTTCATCAGATTCCAAAAATTTGATAATTTTGTTCATCGATTTAAACCCATCATTTTGGAAAAGTAAATAAGCATATTTACTTGCACCCAACATTTTCAATGCTAAATAATAATTTGTTGCAAGTTTTTTCTTTGTAAGATATATAATGTCTTCAAACTTGTTGGATAGTGGAATTAACAATTTTTCCAATGAATGATAACTAATTTTTGCTTTTGATGAATCAAATGATGATTTTAACAAATCTTGAGCATGAGAAACTCTTAAAAGTAAACTCATAATGGCGTTTGAAGCTCGGAAAACAGCAGCTAAAAGTATGGGTAGAATGGCAAAATTTCCAAGAACAGATCTAAAATAATCTGTAAGTCCACCTGATAAATATGATCCTGATATATCCATTATTGCAAAAGCAGCAACCAGAGTGCGATGAAGAAAAATTTTGAATAGATGAGGTTCCAAATGGGTATTTGATTCATAATGTAAGCATAATGCATAGTAAAGAGTGACTTCTAAACACAATTGTGCAAGATGTTTCCAAATTATTGTGACATTTTTAAGCATTGCACTTCTAAAGTTTCTTGTTCCACAATTCATCCGACTAATATGTACAAGGGTTTTAATTGAATATGACTTTTCGATATATGCTCTTGCCTCTTCAATAACAGACACTAGATCTTTTAATGTTGGTTTTATCTTAGCACCGTTAATAAATTTTGAAAGTCTAGAATAAATCTCTATCAATGGTCTATTTGTTTCTATTTCGAAAATGTGTGCTTGTTGAATCGAATCAATTGTTGTAGATGAAGGTGCCTTAACATCTATTAGTGAAGGGTCTGGTAAACATGAAAGTGATCCTGAAAATATCATCGACTCACAATCTAGTGCTTCAATACTGTACCACAAGATTCTTCTAAGGTTCATTTCTTTTTGATTTCCTGCAATTTGACTAAAATTTGTTGGATCTCTATGAAGACCCATAGAAATTGCAGACTGAACAATGTAACCGAACAACAATTGTGATTGACCAAAAGTTAAACTATCTCCATGTTCAGGACAATCTTTTAAATAAACTCTCAAATATAATAAAGCTTGAACCACATGGATTGTTGTTTTAATCATCACTTTATACATTGACAAGCACATTTGAGCCACGGTTATTGCCTCGACAGAAACAGGATTATTTTTCAAGCCATGTAAAAAAGTTGGTAGATCATTTTCATCAACCACAGTTAAAGATACAGCTGAATACCTAAGGATGATAAGTAATGTTGCAATTGTTGCAAAATCTGATCTTTGAGAAAATATAATATTAGGTTTTTTGGTTTCATCATCAAAATTTATAATTCTTGAAACATCCTTTTTGAAACTTTCTTCATCAATAAAAGGTCTTGCAACCCATAGGAAATGGAAAAAATAATCCAAATAATTTTCTGCATATGTTTTACTTGGTAAAACTTGTTCTATTGCTGATTTCAATAATTCCACATCTTGGTCTGTTGAATCACTCATGTTGATGAATGGGAAAATATTTTTCCTAAATAGGTGCGAACGATCATATATGATTCTCTGTATATGAGCTTTCAAGTCCGAATCTTGATTTTCCACATCCAAAAGTTGAATCCATTTACTTGACCCATCTGGATGTTTTGATTTCCATGTTTCTTTGAACATATCAGAAACTGAAGATGGTGTCATTTTGATTGTTAAAAACATGTAACAGTAGAAAAAAGCCAGATATGAATCCTGCTTAACGATGGCAATTGGATTCAACGGTTTATGCTCTTCATGACTTGAATGCTTCAAAGCCAAAGAGTTGTAGGATTCATGGAGATCAATCAAATCATCATTGTTGAGGCCAAGTACGGTGCTTGATTGGAACTCACTTGTTGATCTATGCACAGAATGTGTATCTGTTGGAGTAGTTGATCCTGATCTTTGTGCCCTAGATTTCAGCAATTCAATCTCCCGCACCAGTTCATCTCTAGATCTATGCTTGTATTCTTCACTTGTGGCGACGTTTGTTGTCACGGTCTTCTTGTCCACGCTGCTGTTGACCCAATGTGGCAGCTCATAGTGGCATTCAACGCCAAATCTTCGACAGTTGGAACAAGTTGGCTTGGTCTTATCACACTTCAAACGCGATTAGTAAACAGGAAACAATAAACAGTAATCAACACTTTCAAACTCACTTTTATCTTTCTCTTCTTACAGTGCTGGCACACCAAAGAGAGACGCTGTCTCTTGCGCTTCTCTTTGTGTTCCAGAGTGGAGTCCTTTGTCGACATTGGCCACCCAATATGCTCAGTGTGTTTTATCAACAGCTATTAAGTACCGCTCGAAAACACTTCAAATACAGCCGTGTAATCGCAGGCCCAAAAACGTATCAATATAGAAACAGGTCTTGATCAAATAACAACGAGTTTCAGTCTCCTTCTCTCAGCCAAAGCTTTCCTGGTGAGCAGCGAAGTGGTGCACCAAACCTCGTGATATATACTCAGATTGGGTTTCTCAATGACACATGCAGTCGCGATTAATTCATTCGTTTATAATTCGTAAACTATATGGCCATGTCACTTTATGCTTATTTTGTTCAGCTATTGTTAAAATTCTCAACATGGACGAAAGAAGCGTCTTATTTCCGTCTATTCGCGACTCTCGGCCGAGAAACCAGACCCTGAGTGTATATCTGGATCTTCTACAAAGGTATAACAGGGTCATTTATTTAAACACCAAATATACCATCGGGTTTGCCCTCCAGAAGACCAAATAGCTCCTGGAAAAGGTCATCGTTCAACTGGAAGTTATCAATGAAAGATTGACTCTCTTGTGTGCTGTACAATGGATCTAGTCTATCTTTAGTGGTTAAGGTATCGTAGAAACTCTCCAATTGATCCTCCCATGTACTTGTAATGCTCTTGAAACGCTCCGCAGTATTTACTCCTTTATTCAATTTACGAGTTTTGGTTGCCCCTTTTTCCAAGAGATTGATTAAATTTTGAATTTCATCTCGAGTGAATGAGATCAAGTGATTCTTATGGTTGATATTCATAATGGACGGTAAACCTGCATCTTGTTCTCCATTATCTTTTTGTGAATAAACTTGAATCCACTGTGTATAAATTTCATAAAGATCAGTGTTGGCATTCAGGGAAGATCTTATCTCCTGAATTCTTTCATCTCGGAAAGTCAAGTGATCATATCTTGGAGATCCATCATTGTTAGATTCAACAGTGTTGGACTTCTCATTATGTTCCATAAAATTGATTATACTCTTGAATGGCATAAATCGATGTGTCTTTAATGAGATAAAACTAAACTTGCATGAACAAATAATCTTCAATGATAAATGATATTTGGCACCTATAACAGTTTCATATAGCTTTAAATGAGTTTCATAAAGTTGACAAATTGGATCAACAATTTTTTCAAACATTTCTGGTGTTATGGAATCGTTCAATTGTGTTGAGGAGATCAAAATATCTTGCGCATGGTAGCATCTCAGTAATATAGATACAACAAAATTATAACATCTGTAAGACAGCGTGGAAATTATTGGGAATAACACAATGTTTGACTGTTTAGATTCAATATATCTGTCAAGACGACCCGATAAAAAAGTATTGGAGATCTCTAACGCCCTCAACAAAGCCACAAGATATTTTTGGTAGATAACATTAAAAAGGCTCAAGTTGGAATACCGATTATCTTCATAATGAACAAATATTAAATGATACATAATCACTTCTAAAGAAGCATGTATTAGCTGTTTCTCCAAAATTTTATGGTTTTTAAGGGTAGAAACACGATCTTTAACAGAATCAGAATTTGTTGGTAAAATTAAGTGTGCCAAAGGAAAGTTCTTTTCCAAAAATGATCTTGATTTCTTGAGCTGTTTCATAATTTGTGCTAAAGTTGGTTTAGAATCTGTGCGATTCAAAGAGTTACAAAGATCATTGTAAATTTTGTTCAAATCTTGACTTTTCCTCATATCATCAATGATAGCCTGTTTTAAAGGACTACTTTCGGTGTCTGCTGGCAAATGAACATCAACAAAAGAGTGTCCTGGTCCCACTGGTAAAGAACCTGATAACACAGAAGTGGTGACATCTAAATCAACAATTGTATACCATGCGTATCTTTTCAAATTAGCCACTTTAACAGATTCTGTAGTTGAATAAAATGATGGATCTCTATGTAACCCCATAGCCAGAGCTGATTGTACAACAAGACCGAACAATATTTGGGATTGGTTCAAGGACAAGCTATCACCATGTTCTGGACATTCTTTCAGATAAAGTCTTAGCAGAAGTAAAGCCTGTAACACTTCGAAATTTGTCTTTCTTAAAACCTTGTATGTAGATAAGCACGATTGGGCTAATTGGATAGCCTCCACGGAAATGTATTGATCTTTCAATGGCGAAGCCGTCTTTGGTGGATTTTCACTTTCAGTAATTTGAATTACACAAGAAGCATATCTCAAAATAATAAGCAATTGTGCAATGATTGCAAAATCACAACGATTTTCCAAAACGATTTCAACTTTATCGTTAGAGACATATTTCACAATCCTATCCACATGTTCTCTAAGGTCCATCTCATCAATGAAAGGCCTCAACGGGCAAATATAATGGAAATAATGGCTCAACAGCAACTTAAGGTCAGTCTTGGAGGGTAAAATTGTTTCAATTTCTTTCAATAGTTTTGTAATATCACCATCATCAGAAGCATTCAAATTTTGGAAAGGAAAACCAGTTGCTCTGGAAAGTAATTCTCTATCTCTTGTAACCCTTTGGATCTGTTCCAAAAACGCTGGACAATCATTCTTTATCTCTAAAAATGACAGCCATTTAGTCTCTCCACGCGGATGCCTTGATTTCCAATTCTGCTGATCACATTGTTCACTATGGCCCTTACGTGCAATTTTCAATGTGATGAATCTAAAGCAAAGGAAGAAAGACAGGAATGGATCAGCTTTATAAACAGTCATGGTGTTTAATATTTTATACTCTTCATGACTGGAGTGTTTGATGGCAAGTGTATCACACGACTCATAGAAATCAATAACATCGTTCCCATGGCCTTGAAGCTCCTCTTCAATTTCGATATCAGCTTGGTCTCTAGATGGCGTCTTGGGCGCTAGTGCCTTCCAATACTCAATCTCTTCATATAGCTCCTGTCTTGTTTTAGAGCCATACCCTTTCTCAAGAACCACATTGGTCTGAACTTCGCTTTGATCAAGACTCGTGTTCACCCATGTTGGCTTCTCATATTCACAAACACGATATAGCCGCTTGCAACTGGAGCATGTTGGTTTAGCTTTATCACACTGGGAACTAGTTAATAAAACAGAGCGGTTAGAAATTGAAAAGCCGGAAACATACCTTTGTTTTCCTCTTTCGACAATATATACAAGCCAGTGAAACTCTTTGTCTTTTGCGCTTTGGCGTTTCGCTCAGAAGCTCACTCATATTTGTGCGTGATTTGAGGATATCAATAACACAACCACAGCTCTTATTATATACTGAAAATTATATCCAAGTTCAGGTTCATTCAGTAATCGATCAGTTCTCTTAAAACTTAAGACTTTGATCGTGTATATAAATGCGGACTTAAGCTACGATTATGTATCTTGTTTCCGCGCCCATCATACAAATTCAAAATTCGTACTATATACTACTCATGTATTTAATTTTCATCATCAAAAACACCCGGGATGTCCTGGTTAACAATATCATCAATGGCTGGACTCAAAAAATCATTAATAAACTCATCACCGATATGCGAAAACTCTGGAATGTTTGCAAAATCTTTTTGCAGGACAAAATTTGACATTTGTGCATTGAAAATTGGATCTTGTGAGAACTCATCGTACAGTTTATCGACATGATTCACTTGGTTTACACTGGATTTCAATACATCACTTTGGTTGTGTAAATCATCTAAGTTGACTGGCATCTCAAAGTGCTTGTAGCCATTGACAACAGCGTCAATCAATTCTTGAATATCAGATTCCGCATAGCTCACAATATGATTTGTATGATTGATATTGACAATTGGATCAGACAAATCTGAATTTCCATCTGTACTACCCGAAGGTGATCTTCCTCTTGACATGGTTTTACTTGACTTGATCCATTTTGTATAAACTGGTGACCAATTGTTTTTGGTTTTGAAAATTGTCTTTATCTCATCCCTATTGGAAAATTTGCTAAATATATCAATCACTTTTTGTTCATCATTAGTTTCCAAATAACTAATGAGGTTATTTAGCACGGCAAATTTGTGTCTTTTCAACGAGTTGAATGCAAATTTAGATGCACATATTACTTTCAATGATAAATGATATTTCACACCAATGTTTTGTTCGTACACAGACAATTGTGTCTCGTTACAACCACAAAGCACCTTGACCAATTTTTCAATCTGATTTTGAAGCCCAATTGTAGACGAAGCTAACTCAACCTGGGAATTCAAAAGTTCTTGTGCATGGTATAGTCTTAAAAGCATAGCATACATTGAGTTGCATGATCTATAACATAAAGTTGATATCAATGGATATAACTCGAGATTTGATTGAGCTGGGTCCAAGAAATATTTGAAAGCGTTTGTGAGATATGCATTTGATATATCAAAGGCAGAAATTGCTGATTGTAAATTTTTGTGAGCAAGATATTTGAATAGAGGGATATCAAGACTTTTATTATTCTCGTAATGGACGTAAAGAAATTGATAGAGAACCACTTCCACGCACAATTGAAGTAAATTTTTCTCTATAACTTTATGATTCTTGAAAATGCTAGCCTTATAGAGTTGTGATTCTTTGTCAAGCCCCGTGATTGGAAGTAACGGAGACATTGGATACACTGTATCAACATAATTTCTTGCCTGTGCAATCAAGGAAATTATCATTTCCAAGCGAGGAGGTTCAACCAAATTATTCGTACAGTCTGAGAGTCGAGCGTGATAATCGTTCAATATTGCCTCTTTTTTCATTTCATCCAACAATGCTCTTTCTTGAGGATCACCCAAAGTTATCACAGGAAACTTCACTGATACAAGATGTTTGGGTGGTAAAGCAGTTATTGTACCGGAAAGTATTGAGCATTGACTATCCAATGAGCACAAAGCATGCCATATTCTTCTTCTTGAATTAGCAAGTCTGATATCACTCGTTCCTAGTTGATAAGTAGGATCTCTATTTATACCAACTGTCATTGCGGATTGTACAATAAACCCGAAAAGCATCTGTGACTGACCAATAGTTAGACAATCACCTTCTTCTGGACAATCCTTTAGATATGTTCGAAAATATAACCATGCTTGTATCAGTTCTAATGAAGTTTTCTTTAAAATTTTGTACATGGATAAACATGTTTGCGAAATTCTTATAGCTTCAATAGGAACAGGTTTGGATTTCAACGACCTTATAGACTCTGAAAGATGTTCATCTTCGGAAATGGCAATACTGATTGATGTATACCTTAGTATGATCAAAAGTGAAGCTAGAAAAGCAAAATCTTGTCTTTGAGTGACTTTCACTATTGGCAAATGGACGTCGTTGCTAAAATGTATGATTCGATGAACATTCCCTCTAAAGATTTCCTCGTCAACAAAAGGTCTCAATACCCATAGATACTTAAAAAAATGATCTAACAATGCCTTGAAGTGTGCTTCACTGGGTATTACTCGTTGAATATCACGAATCAAGGAATCTGGAGGTTCACTATCATTTTTGTTCGGTTGTATGGGGGAAGTAGGAAATATCTGTGGCTGGAAAATCTTGAGTCGATCATTTACGACTTGTTGTATAGTTTTTTTCATTTTTGAATTTTTATCCACATCATCAAGAAGAACAGCCCATTTAGTCATACCATCAGGATGATTTGTTCGCCAATTTTGTTCTAATTTCATTGAAAATCTATCAGTTGTGGTTTTCAAAGCGATAAATCTGTAAAATAGGAAAAACGCCATATATGGATCCACCTTGTGTATAGTGATTGGGTTCAAAGGTTTTTGCTCTTCCAAGCTTGAATGTTTGAAATTTAATGGTTCATAGCCTTCGTAGAAATCAATGACATTTTTCCCACGGACTTTCATATCAAAGGGTAGAGGAGGGAGCGGTATTGGTTGTTGATTTTCATACGAGTTTGTAGATGAAGCGTTCGCTTTTGATCGCCAAAATTCAATCTCGTCATATAACTCCTGTCTTGATTTGAAGTTGGCGTCCCTATCATTAGCAAAATCATTGGATTTATTTGCATCTGGGTCATCAGTGGATGCGTTTACCCATAATTGTGTTTCGTATTCACAGTCCCGACAAAATCGTACACAATTTGAACATTTCGGTTTTGCCTTGTCACACTATCACAAAAGGGTTAGTATATAATACGTATAATCAAAGACCGTACCCATAAACTCACCTTTATTTTCCTCTTTCTGCAAAAAGTACAGGTGTAAGTAAGTCTTTGACGTTTTCTCTTCTGTCTAAAGTCCTCCGAATCCACCATAATGTCAAAGACTTAGAAAGTGAGAAGATAGAGCGCTTGACGATCTTCGTCTCCTTGGTTTCCAGCTAGCGTTTCAAGTCGTGGTGATATATATCAGAACTCCACGGTTTCACCATGTAAAAGTCTCGTTGTTTATAAGCTCTTGTTTTTGTTGTTATCAAATACTTCGAAAGGCTCAATATTTTAATATTTTTTGGACGGGAAACGGTGGACACTTCCGAAAGGGAACCCAGCCTCCGAGATATAGCCGAAAGCCGAGAAGCCTTCTGTCATGGTATACGGGTCGATTGAATTATCTTACAATTGTGAATCGTAAAATTTTATGGTTATTTACTTGAAAAACATCTCTAGACTGTCCAAAGACTCAGCAGTAACGTCCATCCTAATGTCTTTTTCCTGGGGCTCTTCTTTAAGAATGACGTTCATAGGACCATCGAGGTATGAATCCCCTTCAAATTTTTTCATCGCAGCCATCAGTATTTGTTCAAGAGTTGATCCCGCAATAGAAGAATCTTTAGGAACAGAAGACATATTTTGAAAGTATCTTGGTTTAGTCATGAACAAACTTCTCATTCCATCAATCTCACTTTCCGTAAGTTCAGCAAAATGATTGATATGACTCACGTTAACAACCGCTATACAATAACGATAGTGATCTTGCAAATCCAAATTACTTTCTACCGGAATGTTGAAGCTTTCTACCGGAATTTTATAGGACGAACTCATTCTAAGCCATTGGGAATGAGCAGAGAAAATTCCTTGTTCAATAGGAGAATTTCCTCTTCCATATTTACTCTTGTCAGCAGCTTCCCAAAATCGGTCATTATCTATATCTTGATCGTCAATGGCCTCAAAATAGTTGCAAAATTTAGTTAACGTCACCATCCCATGGGTTTTTAAATAAAAATTATTAATGTTGGAAGAGCAAACGAGTTTCAAACCTGCATAAGTTTTCCATCCAACGGATTGCTTGATCACATTCAAATAATTTTCCATAATATTGAAAATTACAGAGATCAATGGTTCATAATATTCCCTTTCAACATTAGAACCTGAAGTGTAAAGGTGACAGATCAAGAGATCCTGTCCATGAAAAATCTTGAGTAGCAAGGATTGCAAAGCGTTTATCACTTTATAGCATAAATTTGTGGTAAATGGGTTCATTGCAAAATTTGATTGCATTGGATCTAGATATGATCTAAAAGCACCTGAAAGCAAGCCACCCGATATATCTAATGATTCAAATATATTCTTGATATTAAGCTCATGAATTTCCCTGAAAACATCTAATTTGGCATATCTATTATCTTCATAATGTCCACATATTAGTTGATATATGGTTAATTTTATTGACTTTAAAGCAAGATTTTTCTCCAATATTTTATGATTTTTGTAAACTGTGGCCTTGTACAATTGAGAATCAACTTCAAAATTTGTAATGACACTCAGTTTTTTCAAAGAGTAATGTTCTTCCACAAGGCTTTCTGCTTTTTCCAAATGGTCCAACAAAAATGACAATGTAGGTTTGTTAAGTAAGTTATTGGTAGCCTCACATATAGGTCTATAAATCTTCCCCAATTCATTCTCTTTAGTATGCTCATCGATTTCTGCTTGCTCTAAAGGAGTCTTGAAACTCATAACTGGGAAGTTGACATTGATAGAGTTTGGATGAGGTAGTGTACTTAATGAGCCATCAAATACAGCCGCTTCTGTATCTAAAGTCTCTATAGTTAGCCAAATCCGTCTTCTCAAATTTGCCAAATGATCCTCTGTTGAAATCCCATAATATAAAGGGTCTTTGTATAACCCTATAGCCAAAGCGGACTCCTTCACAAGACCAAACAAGGTATAGTATTGGCTGGCTGTACTATTGAGACACTCTTCTGGTCGATCTTTATAATAGAAAACAAGAAGCAATAAAGCTTGAACCAACTGTAAAGTTCTTCTTTGACGAGCACTTAGTGCAGAAAGACACAGATAGGCAACCGAGACACACCTGACGGGTATATATGATTTCTGCTTCAATTCAAGAAGTCTGGGTGGGAGATCTATCTCATCTATTTGATTAATTGCCACGTATGAATATCTCAAGAGAATCAGTAGCATTGCTAGTGTGGTGGTATCTATTTGCTTTGTGCATGTTATTCTAGCATTTTTGCCAGCTTCGTCGTAAGTTATGATCCGTTGTACATCATCCTGAAGAAGTTTTTGATCCACCACTGGCCTCAGAGCCCACATGTTGTTGAAAAAATGATCCAAAAGCGAATACAAGGTATGCTGATCTGGTAATAATGCTTGAATCTCATTCATCAAGTAGTCAGAAATTGCATTTCTCGTGTATTGAGCACCAACAAACGCGGTTGCATTGTTAAGTTCCTGTCTGTAAGATATCAAAGCTGCTATTGAACTGTTAACTTTGAGATCTTGTGGAGGTGCACCAGATAATAGTTGCCATTTCTGTATATCGTCTAGTAATTGACCCTGTGTAAATTCTGATAATGTCTCTCTGACTGTCCGCTGTACAAGAAACTTACCACAGAGAAACAACTCCATGTAGTGATCATTTTTATGCTGACTCAGAGTCATCAGGGGCGAATGCTGCTCGTGGTTGTTATCTTGGATATATGCTGAGCTATGAGGTTCGTGTAAGTCGATAATGTCTGATCCGTGTTGATCAAGGGACGAGGAGAATGTTTGGTTACCAGAGCCCTCAGCTGAGGTGGTAAACGAGACAAACGATTCATTCCCACTCGAGTTCTGTTGAGAGGTTCCTTGTGCCCTTTCTTTCCAAAATTCAATCTCTTTTAGTAGTTCTTCAGTTGATTTTGGTTTCTCTTCTTCTTTTTTATCAACCACTGTATAACTCACAACATGCGTGTTGACCCAGTGGGGTATCTCATATTTACAAGTCTTTCCTAGTCTAGCACAGGTTGAGCACTTGGGTTTGGCCTTGTCACACTATGGATTCTATTGTTAATATCAACCAAGTCAGTGGAAGCAAACAATTATACTCACCTTGATTTTTCTCTTTCGGCAAGCTTCACAGGTGAAGGCTAACCTCTGTCTTTTAGGTCTCGTTGAACCATCATCAAGAACCATCATAGAGCCACCACTCATCTTTAGCTATATTCCATACCGTGTACTGAAAGTGGCGAAAATAAGTGTAAAATAATAATTTAAATGGATGTGATTGTTTTACTGGCTTAGATCTTACAAGGTTTGAAATTTGATGAGATCACATTGGTAATAACTTATAAATTATAAAGTTCGAGGTGCGAATTCTTAAAAATGACAGGTTGTTTGTTGTTTGTTCCAAGGCCGTGCAGCAAGATCAGCGACTATATTGATCATAGTCAGCCAGTGAATATACAATTCATGTTCACTCATACGTTGGCTTGGAACTTGGAAATTGTTTTTTACATATCTCAAGCTCAACATGAAATTGGCTTGATCACAGATCTAAGCTCAATCCAAGCCTAAAGCAATTCACGAGGCTGAATATTGGAAAAGGCCGAAGTCGGCCAGAAGCCGGCTGGGGACCAATTTTTATGGATAAGGTTCTACAGATCCTAGAAATGAGCTTAAAACACAGCTAATTCATAAAAGTTCATTGTTTTTATGGTCAGACTATAAGAATTTTCTCAACAACCTTCTTGGATTCGTTTAATGGACCCAAGATGTCATAGATATGATTGAGCTCACTATCTGAGGCTAAGTCTCGAGTTCCGTTCAACAAGAATGCCATTTGAGCATTGAATGCTGGATCCAATGTAAGTGTACCGAATATAGTATCTGACAATTCAGATGGTGGGATACCCTTTTTGTCAGGGAAATCATCACCTAAATATGTATCCGTTTTCAAAAGATGTGGACAATATTTAATACTAGATTTGACAGTATTTATCAAATCTTCAATATCTTTTTCAAACAATTCTGCAGTTTGACTCGTATGATTCAAGTTGCAAATGGCATAACAATATTTGTGACGTCTTTTAACATCAGGTTTCAACAATTTCATAGCTGCTTCATAGGATTTGCTTAGTTGTAACCATTGCGAGTAGACTGAAAAAATGCTTGTAGTTTGCTTCAACACTTTTCTAGCTTCTTCTTTGATTTCATGTATTTCAGGATCTTGTTCATACTCAGCATCAGCTTCACAAAAATTTATAATCAAATCGGTAAATGAAAAACGATCAGCTTTTAAAATCATAAAAGTATATCTATGTGACCCAACCATTCTCAACGATGACATATAAGCCGCACCAATTGAATTCTCGTAAATCTTCAAAAAGGCTTCCCAAATGTTGCAAATTGGCTGTAAGAAGCTTAAAAAGTAATCTGTATCGATATTTGAGCCTGGTGTATATAAATGACACATTAATAGTTCACGAGCGTGGAAAGTTCTCATCATTGTTGACAAAACACTGTTGGAGACTCTATGAGTCAATGCATTAATTAGTGGATTCAGGGCAAAGTCAGAAAATGAATGATCAATAAATTGATTGAAAAACCCCGAGAGGAACGCTGACATTAAATCAATTGCACTTGTTAAAGCGTGCAAACACTTTTTGTACAATTTGGTGAACACTTTTGTATTGACATTCTTGGTGTTTTCATATTGAATGTATAGTAATTGATACATCGTAATCTCCAAATTCAATAGCACTAAATGTTTTTCTAAAAGTTTATGATTTTTGAAAGCCTTGACAAAATTTGATGATACATTTGACTCAGTAGGTGGATGCTCAAATAGGTTTAAATTGGAAAATGGATAATTTTGATCAACATAATTTCTGGCAGCTTCCAATCTATGCACATATTGTGAAAGAGTTGAATGCTCCTTCAAATTATTGACCGCACGAGAAATCCCACGATATATATCATTTAACGGAGAGCTTAATGACAGTTCCGCCAAATTGGCTTCAGCCATAGGGTCAACTTGTCCAATGGTGTTATTGGACGGAAATTTGACATGATAACATGAAGGATCTGGAATTAAACTGGTTGAACCTGACAAAATTGACATTTCCACATCTAATGATACCATGGAAAACCACAAATTTCTTTTCAAATTATTATTCCGTGGATCTGAAGAATCAGAATAAATTTCAGGATCTCTATGTAATCCTAAATTTAAAGCGTGTTGAACATCAAATGCAAATAATGCTTGTGATTTCTCCAAATTTAGTCCATCTCCATCTTCAGGTGAATCTTTACAATAAAATCTGAATAATAAAAGCGTTTGTAAACATGGTAGCGATGAGTCTTTAACAACATCACAAACTGAAAGGCATTTTTGCGCAATAGCTATAGCTTTCACAGATATGATTTCATCTTTCAGACTGTATAAATGCTGTGGTAGATATTGTGGGTTTGTAATTGATATTGAAATTGATGCATATCTTAGAATGATTAACATTGAAGCCAAAATGGCAAAATCTTTTGTTTGTGTGATGTTGATCTCTGGTAAGTTATTTTCATAAATCACAATCCTTGATAAATCTTGTAAAAATTCATCCTTGTCTATAAAAGGCCTCAGATACCACATTGAAGTGAAATAGAATTGTAATAATTGATCGAAAACTTCCTTTCTCGGTAAGATGAACTCGATGTTTGTCTTCAAGTATTCGATATCTCTGAAATCCAACGAAATGGAACTATCAGATGTGAACATCTCCCGACAATCAGTGAATAATGTTCTTATATCATCTTTCAGCCTATTACCTCTTGATCTTGAACCCAACATTGATACCCAATCGGTCATTGGATCTTGAACTTGATTGAAATTGTTTGGGTCCTGCTTAGCCACAACCAAATCTGTAGCGTACCTATAGACATATTTGAAGCAATACAAAAGTGCCATATAGTTATCAGCCTTATGTAAAAACAATGGACTCAAAGGTTTATGACCACCAAAATAATCCTTGAATTTGGCATATTGTTTGTGTAGATCTATCAAATCTCGATCATGCCCAAAATATTCATTGGTATCCAAATGATTGTGATCAGAAAGAGCTGTGGATATACTGGTACCATTTGGTGACCTTCTATCGATACCAGATTCTACAAATCCCGCCTTTTCCTTCCAAAATTCAATTTCTCTTAATAAATCTTGTGTTGATTTTGGGCCTGGAACCTCTCCCAGATTCTGTGGTGGGACAGAATCATCGCTTCCACTTCTTTTCACAGCCATTATATCCGTGTTTGCTATATTGTCATTATTGTCATTATTATTGTTCCCTTTACTCCTATTATCATCACCATTATTAGCGTTTATATTTTCCTTTTCTTTGCCACTTTCGTTCCCACTGGAGACATCATTTATGGCCTCGCTCACAACGACACTCCCATTATTGAAGGTGTTCACTTGAAAACTTCCCTCGCCACTCTCGTTGATGACTCCGTTATTAGGCTCATTCCCGTTAAAACTCTGGACATATGTATTCACCCAGTAGGGCACCTCATAATTACATGTACGTCCCAGTCTTGCACAGTTTGAACATCTTGGTCTTGCTTTGTCACACTAGAAGATATGAGTTAGTGTTATTGGGTAACTCTAGAGAGACGGCACGCGTTTGTTCTGAGTTTCAACTTACCTTGATCTTTCTGGCTTTACAAAAAGTACACGTGAATGCCTTTCTTTGTCTTTTAGGCTTCCCTTGTTGAGGTTCCTGCCTCTTAGCGGCCACCATGGTGATGTTTTAGCGGTTGAAACACTCTAGATATCAGTTTGTTGGCTTAAGCGCCCTATTCGACAGGTGTATGTCTATATGTTTTGCTTGCAACTTTTTTTTATTCGTGAAAGTAGATACTGCAAAGGTTGTGAAGCGCACTCAGAATTAAGCTTATCTGATCAAACTCGGGCAGAACAACATATGTTAACTGTGAGTCGCTATAACGGGTATTCAAATACCAGAGAGTGAAAAGCATTTGAAAGGAAATAGATACCAGTGCTACAGCTCAGATTAGGAACGGTTCAACTAGAGTGGAGGAACCACAGCGTTTGGATTCTGAAGGTGTTCATTTTACCTGACATGAACATTGAACATCTTCTGCACAGATTTCACGGGATTTCTAACGGTTGAATCGCAGAGTTTTTTTCCAAATTCCCACCCACAATTTTCTTAGCCCAAGCGAAAAAGGGGACTATATCCGTCAAGTTTGCACTGTTAAAAGGTTAAACCCGTCTAGAAGAAAGGTCCGAGGGCGGTGGCACGTGCCTATGAAGGCCGGATTTCGTAGAAATCAAATACGAGGACTCAAGTCACGTGTAGAGGGCTCGGAAGTGGGCTATATGTCATGTCAGATCTCCTGCAGGCATTCTCGCTAGCAATCTAAATTCACATTTGGCTCTTTGTGTTTTATAACCTCCTCAATTCGTCATAACAGCAAAGGTATAATTGTAAAGGCTGTGAGAACGTACAAAGGTGAGACATTGCCGGAATCTCAAAATTGCAATATATAATTAGCAAAACCCACATCGTCAATCTTAAGGTATTTCAAAACTTTAGATCCTCAGATTAAAGAAAGCGGCTATTTCACAAATATTAGATCTCGCCACTATACAATAATCAACAACAGCAACAATGGTTTTAGACAAATTGAAGAACCTTGCACTTGATAGCAAGAGCCTAGTGGGTGCTGGTCCAACTGCCCCAGGAGGAAGCGCTCCAAACAAGAAGAGCATTTACCAAAACAGAAACAATTTTGGTGTCAACTTTGGATCTCAATTCCTACAAGAGAAGTTCATCTTTGACAAGTTTTTTGTCGATGATACAAGTGCTGAATTGGAAGCAATCACTGCTTACATCAAGAAGAATGGTAAAGAAAATACACAAAAGGATTTAGAAGCTCATTGGAGCGGGTTTGTTACAGACCAAGATTGGGAATGGTTGAAGAGCAAAGGTGTCAAGGCCGTTAGAATTCCAGTGGGTTATTGGCATGTAAATGGAGGTGCTTTTGCCAGCGGTACACCTTTTGCTTCAATTGCTGGAGTGTACAAAAACGCTTGGTCAATCTTTAAAAACGTGGTTTCCAAAGCTAATGAGAATGAAATTGGTGTCTTAATTGATTTACATGCTTTACCAGGAGGTGCAAATTCTGCTGAGCATAGTGGACAAAACTTGGATAAAGCTAAATTTTGGGATAGTAAAGATTACCAAAAAATTGCCATTTCCACGTTAGAGTTTATTGCCAACGAGTTCAAAAATCAAGAAAATATTGTTGGGATTCAAATTGTGAATGAAATTGACTTTGATAACAACCCAACGAAACAAAGAGAGTATTACAGAAAGGCCACCAAACATATCCGTGCAATTGACAACACAGTACCAATCTACATTTCTGATGGATGGTGGGCTGATCAATGGGTCAAATGGATTCTTGAAAATGAACAAGAATTGAAGAATCAATCTGTCGGTTTAGTCATTGACGAACATATTTACCGCTGTTTCTCAGATGCAGATAAGGCTAAATCACCGGAGCAAATCATCAAAGATTTAAATGGTGATTTATTGACCAATCTCTCAGGGGAAGCCGATATTATTGTTGGTGAATATTCATTAGTCTTGGACGGTGAATCATGGAACAAAACTCAAGGTGATCGTAGTCAATTAGTTCATCAATACGGTAACGAACTTTCGAGATTGATTCATGAAAGGGCCACTGCTGGTTCATACTTTTGGACTTTGAAATTCGAACATGGTGATGGTGGTGAATGGGGATTCTATCCTTCAGTCAACAGCGGTGCTATCCTAACAAGACCAACTGCAATTAACCACGCACCATCTGAAGATGATGCCAATGGAATTTTGAACGATGAATTGAATCAACATTCATCTTATTGGGATGGTCAAAATCCAAAAGAAAAATATGAACATTGGAGATATAAAGAAGCATTTGTTACAGCTTGGGCAGATGCATTAGCATTTGGTAAATTCAATGGTTCTCAAATTGGTAGATTAAGTGCTTGGAAAAGTGCAAGAAGAAATGAACATATTAAACATAGAGGTAATTCAAACTTTCTATGGGAATGGGATCAAGGTTTCAATAAAGCTATTGAAAGATTTAACCAGGCTGCATTCAATTAAGTATGAAGATAACAATTACCAATTATGAATATTGCTTACAAAAGTAGCAGGGACATAGTGTGCTATATAAACATTACGAATCTATGAATATTTTATGCATGAACAGTGAATTGTAGACACTTATAATTTGGATATAAAAAATCAAGCGCTACAGTTTTCTGTGTATATGAAGCTAAACTTATTAAAACATTATGTGAAAAAGGGTATTGGGAAAATCGGTTATACGATATATTGAATGATATTGCCATAATGCCATGATGTGAGTGAATGAGTATTTAATATCTTTGAAATTTGACAATTGAAACACCTAAGTGAAGCTAGGGCGTGCGCTAATGTACAGTTGATTGATTTTTATTTTTTGAAAAGATTCATTTTAAGGCTTTTGGAACTCCACTACTTGATCTAGATGATGATGATTTTCTAACACCACCATGTCCAATAATTGATCCACCATTTTGATTGGCCAATTTGGATCTAACTCTTGCACCAGAGGTGACTCTTGAAGCTCTTTGTTTCGGCAACAGTTGTTGAATCGAATCTTTTGTTGAAGGTGGTGATGTAACAGTGGTTGTTTTTGTAGTGGTTATGGTTTTGGTGTATTGAACCGATGCAGGATTACTTGTTCCATCATTTTCATCATTATGAATGTTTATCTGTGAATCTGTCTTGGAGAGTGGTTGTCTTGAGCTGTAAATCTCAGCTTCAACTTCTTCTTGATCATTAGTTGTTGAGTTTTTGGAGTTGTCATAGGCTTCATCATCTGAATTAATGTTATAATGTCTTTGTCTTTGAGGTGAAGTCTTTCTTGGTTGACCTGGTGATTCAATCGGAACTGCCTTATGAACACTTTTGTGTAAATTAGCAGTACCTATGCTAATCTTTCTTCTTACTGGTGTTGATGGTGAATGATGTCCATTGGCCTTACTGGCTTCTAGGGCTTTTTTCTTTTTGAAATCTTCGTAACTGATTAATGAGGTGAAACCGTTTAATCTTTCTAATGGTTGATTATCCAAGACCATTGTGAATTTCCACTCTTTAAATTGATTTTGATGTAAATATAACCAATGTTGTTGAGGACCCACAACCATACCAGGTCTAATCATTCTCATGTAAGCGATACATTCATTAGCTGTGAATCCATGTGTATAGATCAAATGAGCACCGATAAGACAACCTGTTCTACCTAACCCAGCTTTACAATGGACAGCAATTTTCCCACCATTTTTAATGACACCTTCAGAGACACCGATGAAATCTTTTACAATATCCATTGTTGGACATGTACCATCATCAAAAATCATATCCAAATGTTGAATACCCTTTTTCTCAAATTCGTTTTTGTTATATAAATGTGAATTTAGACGAACAACCATTTGAACATCGTTTTCCACA
The DNA here is from genome assembly GCA_030582155.1 of Hansenula lynferdii. NCBI lineage: Eukaryota > Fungi > Ascomycota > Saccharomycetes > Phaffomycetales > Wickerhamomycetaceae > Hansenula > Hansenula lynferdii. The sequence continues at coordinate 85,006 of JAKTWT010000035.1, read as the reverse complement.
AAGTATTCCAAAACTTTTCTAAAAGGTTGGTTTAATGTTGGTGATTTTGGTGATTGTTGAGGAGATGCAAATGCAATGAAATTTTTATAAATGACGTTAAAATCACCTTGATCAACTCTTTCGTATTGTTCATATTCTTCCAAGTTGAAATTTGTTAAATCAATTAGACCTCTTTCTTTGGCTCTCCAAACACCATAAACAATATCTTGAATTGTAATTTCAAAATCTGCATGAGAATAACCAGCATCTCTGAATCCCATGAATGGTGGATCAATTTGACATAATGGTTGTAAGACTTGATGTGGTGACCAAGATTGAACCAAAATCATATAGCATGCTAAGAGACAGGCAGCATTACTTCTTTGTCTTGAATCACTTGACGAGTAGAATACAATGGCTTTACCTTGGTTTGAGTCTTCGTTTAAAATGTTGTGAAGCACCACGGCGAATCTGTAAAGGTGACCAATGTGTAAAGGTCCAAAGTCCAGGTTGAAAGAATTGTAAGGTAATGAATCATCAATGGTGAAATGGACTAGCTCATCTGTATCTTGAGGAGTGTTGTCGTAAACACCTAGATATATACGTCCTGTTGTTTTTTTGTTAGTGTGCAAGATCTTCAATGTAAACAAAGTAATAACGTACCTCTTAGGAACTCAATAGCATCGACCTTGACTCTTTTGGGCATGTTGATAGGTTGGAATATATGGCTCTATATGGTCTTTATGAGAATGCTGATGCTGATATTGATGACCCGATGCTTGTTGTTCGTGATGGTGTGTAAATGATTCTTTTCAAAAGATCAAAACAAACAATAAATATCGTGAGAATGCGATTTTATAACCGGTATATAGGTGAAACAACAAAAGAAGAAGTCTTGATCTGGAAACTAGCCAAATTAAGCCTATGTGTTATTCTTGAAGGTGTCGAGGCTCAGAAGACGTTGCTCTGTTGTTATTGCGCAGTCGAGGTCCCACACAAAACTTCAGCTCAAGACAGGTTCTAATTTTGTTTGTGTATCTTTGGGCAAAATCGAGATGAGTGTAAACAAACTTGGGGCTGTTTACAATTTGCCGAATCGGGACATTTGATTACATAAGTGCTTACAATGAAATAAAGCGAGGGTATAGTCACGTGAAAATCTGTATTCCGAGGAGGTGTTTCGACCGTTTATTCCTTTTGCAGAAATTGCTTGCGCAAATGACGCCACAAGCACTTTTTCAGGAAAGCGCCGAGTCCAATCTCGCGCTAAAAGTGCCATCTTTGCCCGAAGCGGTAATTTTACAATTTGTAATTTTGGATTTTTCGAGAATTGGCGATTTGGAATTTAATTTGTAAGGGATTTTGGTTCCAGGGCGAAAAAGAATCTAGTCGGGTTGAGATTACTAAAATTGTGAACTTGATCAATTTGATATAAAAGAAACAGTTTCACCCAAATTTATTCAACAAGAGCAATTCTAAATTACATTAAAAGTGTTTTATTCAAAACTTTTACCAAATACTAGATCCCAGATCTTTAGACAATCGCATATATTATCAAGAATGGTTCATCAACAAGTTACTATTATCGGTGGTGGTCCAGCTGCTTTAACTGCTGCTTTATATCTTTCAAGAGCTGAAATTAAACCAACTTTGTATGAAGGTTTATTAGCCAACGGTATTGCTGCCGGTGGTCAATTAACCACTACAACTGAAATTGAAAATTATCCAGGTTTCCCAGATGGATTAACTGGTTCTGAATTAGTGGAAAAAATGAAAGCTCAAGCTGAAAGATTCGGTACTGAAGTTATCACTGAAACTATCTCAAAAATTGATTTATCATCAAGACCTTTCAAATTCTGGACTGAATGGAATGAAGACGATGCTCCAATCACCACTGACTCTATCATCTTGGCCACTGGTGCTTCAGCTAAAAGATTAGATTTACCAGGTGAAGAAACTTACTGGCAACAAGGTATTTCAGCATGTGCCGTTTGTGATGGTGCTGTGCCAATTTTCAGAAACAAACCATTGGCAGTCGTTGGTGGTGGTGATTCTGCATGTGAAGAAGCCTTATTTTTAACTAAATATGGTTCAAAAGTTTATTTGATTGTTAGAAAAGATCATTTGAGAGCTTCCACAATTATGCAAAGAAGAGTGCAAAAAAATGATAAATTAGAAATCTTATACAATACAGTTTCTGTTGAAGCTAAAGGTGATGGTAAATTATTAAACGCTTTAGCTATCAAGGATGTTAACACCAATGAAACTAGAGATTTACCAGTTAATGGGTTATTCTATGCTATCGGTCACACACCAGCTACTGCTATTGTACAAGGTCAAGTTGATACCGATGAAGCCGGTTACATCAAGACTGTTCCAGGTTCTACATTCACATCTGTTCCAGGGTTCTTTGCTGCTGGTGATGTTCAAGATTCTCGTTATAGACAAGCTATTACATCTGCAGGTACTGGTTGTATGGCAGCTTTAGATGCTGAAAAATTCTTAGCTGAACAAGAATAGATAAAACATATAGATTCTTATAAATTACATTCAATATAATATAGATGATGTTATGAAATAAAATTGTAGCTACGCATGTTTCAAAACCAAAAAACACATTATTATCAAACTATACAATCATATTGTTTATACCGAGCTTTTAAACAAGTCCTTAATTGACATTAAGCTATACACACACATACGCGAAAACATCTTTCTATGAAATCTATTCATAAATTAATATAAGTGAGCTTAACGCTTTGTATTCTTCAATTGTAATGCTTTAACTTGTTCATCTAAAGTCTTAACTTTTTGTTGAATTTCATCCAAGTCAGCATTCAATCTATTTCTTTCATTCACAATATTTTGTTCCCATTGTCTAAATCTTTGTTCTTCAGCTTTAACTTGATCTGTAAAGAATTTTTTCAATGCATTCTCTTCTTCCTTAAATTTAGGATTGTGTAATTTTCTTGATGTAGTTATACCTCCTTGAGTATCTGATCCATCTGTATTTTCCATTCTTAAAGTTCTATAAGTTTCAAAATGTAATTCTTCAGTGGATAATATTAAATCCAATAAATTTGTTCTTAGTAATAGTGATCTTAATTTTCTAAAATCACTATGTGTTTCGTTCTCCACTTCAGCAATACCCCATGGATATTTACGACCTCTAACCAATTCACCTTTACCGTTATCATATTCGTATTCTGAACCAATAATTGCAAAAGGCATACTTTCAATCAATTGTTTAGCATGTTCAGCACTTGCTTGATCATCCAACTCAATTGGTGGGGTATAGATTCTAATTTCTTGAGCTTCAATAACAGATCTAATTCTGTTTTTAAATTCTGAAGTCTCTGTTGGTGATAATGTATCACTTTTAGCGATAATTGGGATTAAATTAACTCTTGTGGATAATTTCTTCATGGTTTCAATATCCAATGGTTTCAAAGAGTGACCGGTTGGTCTTATGAAATACAAACAAGCGTGCACTCTTAAATCGTGTTTGGATAAACGCGCTGGTTGTTGTTCTTGTCTCATATAAGAGTCATGTTGATCATCAATGAAATCCACAATTGGTTGCCATGAATTCTTGTTGTTTATATTGTCACCGAACCCAGGTGTATCAATGATATTGACTCTTAATTTGAAATTTTTCTCTTCTAGTTCAGCACGTATGATTTCAATATCTGTTGTAGAACGAATTCCACGTTTATGTCTTGATCTGTTATCCAGTGGTTGTTTCAATAATGTTTGGAAAAGAGTGTTGATGAATGTGGTTTTACCTAGACCTGATTCACCAGCAACCATCAAGGTCAAATGCCCACCAGTCTTGGTGACAATTTTGTATCTGTTAAGGAAATGTTAGTGAAAACATACACGAATATGAGGGAGAAAAAAAACACGTACCTTTGATTTGGCAAAGAGGAAATACCAATTGGTTCGACCATTGTGTTCTAGCGAGTGTGGAGTATCCTATGTGCTGTGAGCAAGCTGCTGTTTATCTAAGCGACGCGTTTCTTCGTGGAAACCCCTGAGTGTGTTGGTTTTTGCTGAATTCCAAAACTGAATAGTGTAGTAAACATTCAAATCAAACTTGACAATTTTCGTATCAGAATAGAATTTCGAGATTCGAGAATCGAGAATCACGAAATTATCACACCCGGACACCACCGGAGAAGAGATCGAGAAATTTGAGGTATAATGAATCATTATGACAAGGACGATGAAGTGATATTGTGAAGTTATTGAAGTAATTGACTATGAGTGCAGTCAACGAGAACACGGTGCTGACACCTTACATCAAATCTCTGCTTTTGGACCCTCCAAATTTGTCACCGGAAGACCTTTCTTTAGTGATAAAGCTCATCGTGCAAGGTATACCTTCAGATGTTCAAGTTGCAAGTTTCCTAACTGCTCTGAGACTAAGAGGATTGGACCACAAGCCTGAGTTTATCGCAGCAGCTGCTTCAAGAGTGCTGGAATATTCAGATATTATAAACCCATTGGATGTGGACCCTCAGGGTTATGTTGATATTGTTGGAACTGGTGGTGATGGCCAAAATACATTCAACGTTAGTACAAGTTCCGCTATTGTCGCTGCTGGTATTGGTATTGACGTTTGTAAACATGGTGGTAAGGCATCAACGTCTTCATCAGGAGCTGGTGATCTATTGGGATTCTTGGGAATCGATCTATCCAAAGTTACATCTAAAACAGCTTCAACTATACTGAAAAAATCAAAATTTGTGTTTTTATTTGCGCCAAATTTCCACGCTGCTATGAAAAAAGTCGCCAAAGTTAGAACAGCTATCGGTGTACCAACAATATTTAACATTCTCGGACCTCTTTTGAATCCAAGTCCTCTTAAGGCTAGAATTATTGGTGTTTACTCCGAGGCATTAGGTCAAGTGTTCGCAGAAGCTGTATTGAGACTAGATAAGGAAAAATGCAGAAAGGCAAAATCAATGATTGTTTGGGGTGAGATTGGTCTTGATGAAATAAGTCCAATCGGAAGAACAAAAGTTTGGATCGTGGATCCAGAATCGGAAGAAATTAAAGTCGAATATCTAGAACCAAAAGATTTCGATATAAAAGAACATTCAATACAATCTGTTGCATCAGGAACTCCACAGGAAAATGCCAATCTACTTTTGGACATTTTGGATAATAAATACACTGAGGGTCATCCTGTTTTCGATTATATTACAATGAACACAGCTGCTTTAGCTGTTATTAGTGGTGAAGCTAATGATTGGTTACATGGGAAACAGTTGGCAATAGAATCCATTAAATCAGGCTCTGCTTTGAAGGCATTGAACAGCTTCAAGACCGCAATAGATGAAACAAATAGCTCTTTAGATTTAGAACAATAAATTGAAAACCTTGATAGAGAAATAGTACTGATTAACTGTAGTCTGACTAATTTTTTATATCGCGGTGTCCCATAACAAAAGCTAAGATCTGTTGTCATGGAGAAGTAAAAAACTCAAAGATCCGGTCGCGAATTCCGACTTTTGTTATGTTTTACAAAATGTAAACAAAAAAAGCTAAACCCATAGAGAAAACGAGTTATTAGAATTGTTTAACAAGAGCTGGCCATCAAGATCCCAGGGCCTCTTTAATTTCACACTTCACATCATTCACACTCTAGCTAAACGGAACACCACCAACTCTATTGCATCCAAGAGACCGATCCGCTTATAGATTTACACGCGTCTCAATTGCTTCTTGTGCTTTCAATTATCTTTGTGTTATCTCCAAAAGCTTCTGCTCTTAAGGGTCAAACACCATATATATCATGTTCAGATCATCCAAACCATTGATAGGGACGCCAAATGCTGGTTCGCAAAAGCCAAAGTCATATGAATTCACACCAATTGGCTATAATAATATCAGTAATAATGAAAACGCTGCTCCTAGAACCAACACCATTAAAAAAAATGGAAATAGAATTCCAGATACCATCAAGAGAAATCCATTGAATCGCTCACCTCTGGAGAATACAGTACGAGGCGGATCCTCGTTTCTAGAGCCTGAATCATTTGATACCATACATTACTCAGACCAAAGAAATGTCAATAATAAAACTTCGTCTCCTGTTCCGCATGATTTTGATAATCGTGATCTTTTGAATAATGGTACAAATCCAGTGAAACGTCAACAAGAAAATGTTTCGAAACTGCGAGATGAAAATTACAATTTGAAAGTCAAAATTGCTAGTCTTACTAGATTCTTGAATTCAGTTACGAATGATGAACAACAAGAAATTTATCAACAGAATTCAGAGCTTCAAGAAAAATTGATTGAAATGAGAGGTGAAGTCAGTTTGCTAAATCAAGAACTTGCCGATTTGAGACAAGGGCAGCATCAACAAAATCAGCCTCAGGATGAACCTCAAGATAATAGAGCTTATTTAAAAGAGATTGAAAATTATCAAGATGAAATTGAAGATTTGAAATTATCGATACGCCGCTTGAACGAAATTGACGAAGAAAAACAACAAGAACTTGATGATTATCAGAGAAAAATTGAACAAATTAAAGAATTACGCGAAGAAGAAAAACAGAGCTCGATATCGCCAACATATGTTGATGAGCTCGAAAATCAGTTAGATGCGGTTAAGAATAAGCTTTATGACGTTGAGAGAGAACTAAACTCAAGAAATGAAGAACTTGATGAAAAGGAAGATCGTTTAGAGGAGCTCGAGAGCTTATTGAAAAACTATAAGAATTTAAGTGAGCAACAGAATGACGAATTAGAAGATGAGATCGAAGACTTGAAGCAGAAAATAAGACAAAAAGATGGTATGCTTGATGAGTTTGAACACAAGCATGGGGGATTATTGGATGCTGCTAATAAGATGAAAGATAAAATCCAGGCCCTAGAAGATGAAAACGTTAAAGTTCATGATTTCATGAAGAATATGTCTCAAATATCTTCAGATGATTACAAACGCCTTGAACATAGAAATGAATCATTAAGTAACGAACTTGAAAAGTTACGCAATACCGAGTCTGATTTATCCAATCAAATTCTGGAGGCTCGCTCCAAGATGAAACGCACAAATCAAACAATAGAAAGACAAGAGAAGATTATATCGGAACTAAAATTGAATGCGAACTCAAACAAGGAGGTACACAACTATGTTGATGAGTTGAAATATCAAATCGCTGGACTCGAGAAGGACTTACATGATGTCACTTTGGATTGTGATACTTTAAGAAAGCAGCTTTCCAAATCGGAAAAGGAAATTGTTGCGTTGAGAAACAACAACGAAAGAACATACAGGGCATACAATGAGTTGAAGAAAAATCAGAAAGATAAGAATAATACCAAGGAGACCCGTATTGATGTTGAAAAGGAAGACCTTTGGAAGAATGAAGTCGATACCCTATCCAGACAAATTGAAGATCTAAATTTTGAAAATAAAAAATTGTCAGATAAATTACAAAGTCGCAAAATGGATACTAACTTATATGACAAACACGAGATAAAAACCCTCACATCCAAGTGTAATGAATTGCAATTGGATCTTGCTGAGAAGGAAAATATGTTGACACAGCTACAATCTAGACATAAAAGAGAAATCGAAAAATCTAAAGATTTACTCAAAGACAAAGAAGATCAATTAAATAAAGCTTCTCGTGAGCTAGAACTATTGAAAGATTCAAATACTCAACATCTTGATAATGAAAAGCAAGAAGCATTGAGATTAAAGCGTTCAACCGAACTCCAAGCCAAGGCATTGCAATTTGAGCTTGATAGCTTGAAAGAGGAGCATGAGATTGAATTAAAATCGTATAAAAGATTGATTGAGAAATTGAAGAATGCTAATGTCATAAATGTTGATAATGACGTTGGAACTAAAAATTATAGTGGTGCCGCTCAAGAAATAGAAGCTTATGCCAAAAAGATTAATGAAAAGAACCTGAAGATAAGACTCTTGAACAATAAATTGGGGGAAGCAATCTCAACTGTTGATGTTTTAAATCAGGAGATGGTGAAAGTTGAAAAGAACAAGTCCATTATTGCTTCTGAAAATAAGAGACTTTACGAGAAAATTGAAACTTTGCAATATGACCTTTCTACACAAAAGAAAGATCTTGACCTATTATTGAGCAAGTTATCTACAAAATCTGACCAAAGAGAGTTGAGAGGTGAAATTGAATTGAAGAATAGGCAAATAGAACAAACAAACAAAGAGTTTAACCAAATGAAGACTGAACTAATCGAAAAATACCGCACTGTTCATGAAGATAACGTTCAATTAGAAAGAAAATTGGATAAAGTGATCAAGAAATATCGCCAATTGCAATCATCTACTCTTTTGAACGAGAAACCGTCTAATAATAAGGAACTGGTAATGTCACAGGATCAATTGGATCTTTATAGAATGAAGTATAACAAATCCACATATGTGATTAAAGATTTGAAGTTCATTAATTCATTTGTGTTAAAATCTATCCAGGCTAACAATAATCATTTGAAGAAGGACTTGAAGAAGTTACAAGAGGCTGGTATTTATCCTGATTATGATTTGATTCGTCAAAAGAAGCCATCTTTGAAGATATTGTTCAAATTTGTTGTTGCAGCTGTCAGGATTAAACGTAAAGCTGAGCACAGTGCTGTTAGAAACAAAAAGATTGAGGATTTGAATTTCAAATTAGCAATTAATGATTATTAAAACAAAATGGAATGTTATGAGGTATGATATGATTTAGATTTAGAGCGTGTGGTTTATTAATGTTAATCAATATTATTTGTCTGTAGCTAGCTTCTTTTCCAATTCTATTATGCGTTGTTTGAAATCACCAACAATGTACTGTAGCTGCTCAATCATTGTGAAATCATTATCCAGGTCATCACACTTCCTTATCAATGCCCTTAAATTATCCATCGAGGTTTCCGCATCTATTAGTTCACGTTCAGCTTCATCCTTCTTCGCCAACGCACTGAGCTCTGTCTGCTGCGCCAGTGTCTCCATCTTCTCGCTGACCTTGTACATCAAGTAGTCGAAGCTCAAGGCAAGCTTCTTGACACCCAATGGATCGTCTTCTTCCTCCTTGTAGCTTGATTCTAGTGGTTCCTCATGAGGCACCGACGTGACATCTTCCGAGCTCGTGTTCACCGTCGAGCCTCCACTGAAAGCCTCGTGTGATCTCTGAACAGAATCATCGTCATTCGAAGACATCATCGAGTGCTGTGGTAATCGCTGACCCGTGGATGTGGTTGAAGTTGTAAGCTTTCCCGAGATTTTAATGCTGTTTATGCGGTTCCTGCCCGTAACAAGTGACAGACTCTTAAGGGGTCTCCCTACTGCAACATTTATCAAGGAATATTATAAAGGAGATTTCGCTTCTGACATTGTGCTGGAAGTTGCAACGAATTCAATTGTAAGCCATTCAAGAGATAGACTAAAAGACAAATTGAGCATGTCGTACGCTGAGAGATCGCATCCTAGTGGCTCGAGCTCCTTAGTGAGAAAGATCTGTGAGTATCTGTGTGGCTTGAGGTGTGTCTGAGATGTTGATTAGATTGGATCTTCATAGCTGTACATTATCCTTGAGATCTCGAAACAATTGGGATTTTACTAACAAAGTGTGTTCAAAGATAGAGCCTGTAGAGCATCTTTATCAGAACCAGATTTAGGATTGAACTTGGCTGTTGCTGATTACATCAACGATAAACAAGGTGGAGCGTGAGTTGTTGATGATAAGGGTCCATTCGGATCCCAACGTTGGAATTACTACTAACATATACTCAATTCAAGTCCAAGAGAAGCTTCCACTACAATTGTTGGTCTTATCAACAGTAAGGATACACATACTTCTATCTTTGCGCTTTCTTTACTTGATGTTTTGGTTAAGAACTGTGGTTATCCATTCCATTTACAAATCTCTCGCAAAGAGTTTTTGAATGAATTGGTGAAAAGATTCCCAGAAAGACCACCAGTTAGATATTCTCGTCCTCAAAGATTAATCTTGGGTCAAATTGAAGAATGGAATCAGACATTATGTAAAACATCCCGTTATAAAGAGGATTTAGGTTTCATTAGAGATATGCATAGATTATTATCATATAAAGGTTATGTCTTCCCAGAAGTTAAAGCAGAAGATGCATCAGTTTTAAACCCATCAGATAACCTTAAATCAGCTGCTGAAATTCAAAAAGAAGAAGCAATCGCCCAAGCTGCCAAATTACAAGAATTAGTTAGACGTGGTAGACCAAGTGATTTAAAAGAAGCAAATAAATTGATGAAAATCATGGCTGGGTTCAAAGATGATAACTTGGTTGACAGTAGGGCTCAAGTCGCCGAGGACTTGGATAAATTGAAAAGAAAAGCTGATATTTTCAATGAAATGCTTGCGGCTTCTGAGAAAACTGGGTCTGTCGATACATCAGATGAAACTTTAGTTGAGTTATACAGTTCACTAAAAGTTGCTCAACCTAAAATTCAAAAAATCATTGCTGAAGAACAAGATGACGAAGAAGCTGTACAGGATCTATTAAAAATTAATGACACTGTGAATTCATTAGTGGAAAAATATAATTTCTTAAAAGCTGGTGATGTACAAAATGCATCAAAAGTCCAAGTTTCTACAAGTGGATCTGGTGTTAAAGAATCATTGAATTTGATTGATTTTGATGATGATGCATCTCCAGAACCTTCTAATAACCAAGGTGGTCAATCTGAAGATCTATTGAGTGAATTAGGCTCATTATCTTTTGGTAAGTCAAATACTACCAATAATTTCGGTTCAGGTGGTGATATCACATTGGATTTTGGTTCTGGTCAACCTTCAAGAGCTACATCCCCAAATTATGATATCTTTAATCAACTATCATCATCAAATAATAACAATAACACCCAACCAACTGTTGCATCAACTAATCAAAACGCCTTTGCATCATTAGATTCTTCACTAATAGGCTCATTGGGTCAACAAACACAACCTTCTCAACCTTCTCAACAACATCAACAATTTTCTAAACCACGTTCCCTTGTTAATGAATCACAACAATTGAAATTTGAAATCGAATTGACAAGAGAATCACCAAATACAGTATTAGCCAAGGCAATTTTTTCAAATATTGGTGCTTTTGCCATTACAAATTTACAATTTTTAATTGCTGTACCAAAATCATTACAATTACGTCTTGAACCTCAAAGTGGTAGCTTCTTGAGTTCATTTGCTAAAGATGGTGTTACTCAAACTTTTAGAGTTGATTCAAGTAATCCAGGTGCACCAATTAAAATTAAATGGAAATTGAATTATGCATTTAATGGCTCAGATATTGAAGAGACAAATACTTATACTTTTAACGTATAGGATACATTTTTTTTTTAAAGTAAGCCACTATATATATACTAATCATCTCAATATATTATAGTGATCGTTTTGTGTTGTTTAAATCCCAGTAGAGACTCTTATATATTACAAAAGTTAATATAAATTAATGTCATCATGTCATTATAATATTACTTATTCAAATGCATATAGATTAAATGAACAAGTTCTGTAGTATACAATAAAACTAAATAAATTTAATGTCCATAGTTGTCAATCCGAGATTTTCAATAATGAAAATCATAAAATTCATACCTTCATTTTTTTTGTTGTGAATTTTGAGGTTGTGCTTGATGTTGTTGTTGTGGACTTTGTGTCTGTGATTTGTTAACTTGCTGAGGATATTGCGAAATTTGTTGACCAGCTCTTTGTTGATTTGGTTGACCTTGTTGTTGTTGCTGTTGACGTTGCTGTTGTTGTCTCTTTTGCTGTTGCTCAGCATGTAAGACTTTCAGCATATCCAATTGAGCCTTTTGTTGTGGTGTAAGAGACGGTGATGCTTGACCACTTTGATTAATAGGTAACGGTGAATTAGGACCCGGTGATTGTCTAGCAGATTGTGATTGCTGTTGTTGAGGATGTGCCTGTTGAATTCGAGGTGATTGAAGAGTTGGTGACGATGAAACTCCTTGATGTTGTAAGATCTGTTGTGGTGTTGGGACTGAAGGATTAACCTTAGCTTGTGCAAACCCATTTGGTGAGGCTTGATTTGACACTGGACGTGAATTAGCGACAGACCCAATGTTACCAGGTGCTGGTGAAGAACCAGTATTAACAGCATTGTTATTATTAGCATTGTTAATTCCATTACCGTTACCATTCATTGCATTGGCCCGATATTGTTTAGCTTGTAAATTGGCTAGATATTGAGCTGCAATTTTGGTAACTTCTTGTTTTGTCATGTTTGGATTTTGAGCTTGAATTTGGTTGATGATTGCTGAAACATGAGCTGGAACAAATGATGGTCTAGGATTACCATTGTTACCATTAGTATTAGCAGTAGCTTGTGGTTGTTGTTGTCCAATCAATGGACTTGAAACATTTGAGCCCTGTGTGTTACTATTAGATCTTGCTGCATTTGCCATATTTGGAGAATTGACAGATATACCTGCTGAAAGTTGAGCATTTCCCAAATTATTTGGAGATGGTGAAGCCTGTGAAATACCACTTGAATTGACACGCCCTTGAGCTTGACCACCTTGTGGGAATGGTTGTTGCTGTTGCTTTTGCTGAGCTTGTTGTTGCATCAGTTTTCTCTGTCTTATTTGCATCAGTTGTTGTAATTGTTCAGGTGTATAAGGTTGACCGTTTGGACCCAAGACCTTTTGAGGTGTATTTTGTCCTGAATTAACTCTTTGTGTAGTATTAGCAGCACTTGCACCAGTATTAGGATTAACCGGTCTTGGAGCTTGTTGAGGTTGACCTTGAGGAAATTGCTGTTGACCAGTTGTTTGTCCTTGTTGTGGTTGTGGTTGCTGTCCAGGCCCAGATGCAGATGGGACAGAGTTTGGTCTATTATTGAGATCATTAAATCTTTGTTGAGATTGTTGTCCATTCGGTGGTTGGGCTTGAGTTTGTGATGATGAACGTTGAACAGGTAAAGGAACACCACCAGTAGCAGAAACATTTGGTGCTCCATTTGTTGGGACGGCTGGAGCAGGAACTCTTCCTCTATAACCATTGGTAGAGTTTTGCAAATATGCTTCTTGAATGGCCTTGTCTCTTTCAAATTTCAATTTGGATAATTCAGCAGGAGTAGGTGCAACCAATTTTTTATCATCTCCAGTTTTTCTCACTTGACTATTATTTGGTCTTGTAACACTTTCTCTTTTTCTCATACATTTTCTCACAGCTTCAAACATACTTGCCCAACGCAGACGCTTATGACCTCTTTGAATGGAATCAACACCGACACCCAGAGGAGATATTCTTCTTTTTGTAGTAGCTTGAATATTATGTGCATGTTCTAACCACTTCATTGCACTCAATGTGTTTTGACCTCTCATGTCATTGATTTGGAAAGTATCATTCAATTGAATATATCTTTCAAAACATTGCCAAGGAGTTCTTCTTTCAATATTCGAGGCATAACTTCTAGTTGGTTTTCTTGATAAATAAGCGGACACCACACCCCAATTGAATGAGAATTTATTGACATATTCAATCAAATTCTGATCATCTTCAGGTAGCCAAATTGTAGGAGTTCTAAGGTCCAGATACTTCAGACTAGGTGGAGGAGGTGGTTTGATAGATGTATTAATTCTTTTTTGTGACGAGAACCCAAATAAACCCTTTTGTTGTGGTGGTACATGATTTGAACCATCGACAATCTGTTTGAACAACACGTTATACCATGAATCATCTTCAATAGGAATAAGTGCCTTGGAAACGGGAACTAATGGCAGTTCATCATACTTATCATCGTAGTTTTCAAAAGCCTGAAAGGCCGGAATCTCCTCAAGTAGAGTTTTATTTTGATCGTTCAATTCATCCATGGTGAGCGTCACTTTGAATGGTGACACTTCCTCCTCTTGCTTTTTAATATATTCTTCTCTAGAAACCTGTGGCAATACAGGAATTTCAATTTCCTTTAATGGATCTGGTCTCTCTAGTAATTTAGAAATATCAATTGTATCAGCTTCAATGGACTCGATTGGCACTTGATTGTCATCAGCATCTGGAACTTCAATATCTTCAGAAGTTTCTGGTTCCTTCAAATGAGTTATAGCTTTTCTCTTTATACAACAAACTTTCCCAAATGTCCAATAATCAGACACCATATTAGCGATGTATGCACATGTTGCAATTTTTAACTTTCTCTCTTCTTTAAAATCCACTGCCATCCAGTTCATTTCAGATAACAAATGATCCCAATGTGTTTTGTTTTTTCCTTTTATTGGATCAACAAATTTAGTTGGTTGTTTTAAACTCCATTTACCTTGTCTCTTCAACTCCTCTATTCTTGAATGAACAACATTAATTTTTCCTTCTGTCAGTGCAGTTTCAAACATTGTTGAAGTGACAACTTTATGAGTTGAAGGCATTAATTTCACTAAAGGTAGAGTCTGGGCCAGATAGTATAACTCGGCAAGAGGTGTAGCCTCAGCGATTTTAGCAGGTAGTTGTTCCTTAAGTAACAACACATGTGTATCTATAGCTTCTTTGTTCTCTGGATTGTATAATGAGACCCTTTCATGTTTATTCTTTCTCCTCACAGTGCTATTCTTTTTGACCAATTGACGTTGATTGATTTCTGGATCAGTGATGGTGGTTGATGATGTTGAAGGTTGAGCTTGGACAGCATCTGATGCTATTTGTGCTGTACCAGTAGCAGGATGCACCGATTCAGAGTTCTTGGGCACTTCGTTATCCACTTTCGCTGGCTTAGATTCTGGCTTTGGTTGTGATGGCTGTGGACTTTGAGTTGATGAAGTTTGAGGTATCAGAGATTGGTGTTGTTGTGGAGCTTGTGGAGATGTGTTTCTAGAAGTGGAATCAATCGTATCCACTACTGGAATTGCCTGAGGTAAACTGTTTTGCTTTGAGCCCGGTTGTGTTGCTGATGAAGATGATTCTGTCGTGCTTTCTGAAGTACTAGGTACTGAGACCTGTTTGGGCTGTTCCTTCACTGGCAATAGCGTCTCCACATTGAACTCATGTCCATTCTGTATGTCGTTCTTCTCCAAAAAGCTTGAAAGGTTGTCCTTTATAGGTTTCACTTGAGCATCTGTGGATATCTCTCTTATCCGTGACAAGTTCGAGACTGTGTATAGCTCTGATAGCTTTCTCTTTCGGCTGGTAACGAGCTCTGTGCTCTCCACTCTTCTGCGCTCAATGGCCTCCAGACGCAGTCTGTCTAGACTCGGAGACGCTGACATGGCTTTTGTCTCTTGACCGTTGTTGATGTCTTGACGTGCTCGATGCTTTGTTTACCAAAAATGGTGTGTGAATTGAATTCCGACCCTGGCTCGCCTAAAAAACAGCTCCTGGTCTCGTGATCTTCGCAGCAACGCAGCAGCCGGTTTCTCCCTGAAGTCGCTCGAAATAGCTCTTGATGGATCCAGTTTACAGATGAACTAGACTGGTTGAATTTTGGTGGCAAACCACTGTTTTTTGATGGCGTTTGCTCCAAACCCTTTTGGTTCTTCTTTTTGCGCCGACGATGTTTTTTTTTCTCACAAACGAAATAAAAATTCGCGGAAGATGTTTTTTCGCGGAAATTCGCGGCTTAAATATTCCTCATCGGTAGTACCGAATGACATTGAAGGAAAAGTAATTGTGCCAACGTGAGTTTGTAAGGCTGTTGAAGAGGTTTGAAGATTATTATTTATTGCTAGACTAGTATATCGGGTAGAGAAAACCTCAATAGTGCTTTGATTCCGTTATCAAGCAGCCCAAAATGACAGACTTCCAAGAGGAGTGTAACAAAATTTTAAATAATGATTCTCTATTTGAAGAGGACAAAATCGATTATTTGGATGATTTAGTGGTCAAGAAGTACAAATGTTCATCCAAAGATGCGGAAAAGATAATACTGGACATTTTATGGAAACACAAGGACCCTAGTAGGCAAAATGATCATAGAGCTAAGATTGTTAAAGTGGAAGATAGAGAGACAAAAATTGACATTCCAAGTGTGGAAAGAAAATTGGAGCTTGAAAGACAAATGGTGGAGTTGAATGAATTGAATGAAAAAAAAAGACTTTACCGTGAAAAGAGTAAACAAGCCAAAAATATTGCTGAAGCTGAATATCAAGAGCTTTTAATTAAAACACAAGAGTTAAGGCGAGAACTGTATGGTGATAGAACACCGGTTTCCACTATATCTTCATCTCCAATTGACCAACTGAGTGATCTATTTGATGGGAATCTATCGAGACAAAGAATAGAACAAGCTTTGAAAATCAACGGGTATGATGTTATAGAAGCTGCTCAACATTTGATGAATCAACTAAAATCATCACAAGCTGCAGCAAATGTATCTACATCTCCAATTCCAAATTCTACGGATACCCCAGCGCAACCATTTTTCTCAGTTGATAAGAAAAACAAGACACTATGCTCTTTTCTGATTAAAAATGGACAATGTTTAAGATCTGATTGTAAATTCAGTCATGATATTGAACAAAGGGCATGTAGTTTTTGGTTAAAGGGGAATTGTCTTGCCGGTGAGAAGTGTTTATTTAAACATGATTTAAATTTGAAAAACTCAAATTTTACCACAACGACTTCACCAATGACACCACCAGATAATACAGCATCATTATCAACTTCAAATACAACTTACAATCCATCAACTGGTTCAAACGGTGGGTTTACCAATACAAATTTTGCATCAATACCGTCATTAGTTCCTGCTTCGAAAGCTATTCAGATTGTGAGACCAATTAAGAAACCTAAAATCGTTCCATGGGAAGATACCACTGATAACAAATATTTGAGTTCATATGTTTCCAATAGAACCAGTGCTACAAGAAATGAGTTACAAAGAAAAAAACATGCCAAAATGTCTACAGACTCTTATACTTCAAATGATGGTGGTAAAGCTAAAAAATTGAGTGAAAAAGCCAGTAAATTTGAAGAAAAAGCGCTTGATGCTTTGAAAGCCGCAGATGATGATCTATACAGCTATTCTGAATCTATTGATGATGAAGTTTGGTTTGAATTACATGGGTTGGAATTCAACGATGCAGTGGATCAATTATCTGCATGTATTTCCGATGTTTGTGCAAAGTTTAAAGCCAATAGTCGTATCGCATATATTGTTGTTCCATCTGCAGCTGATCTTCAAGGTCATAAAAAAACCACCAAACCCATCACTATTTGGTTAGATCACCTTGGTTATAGATGGCAGTTGTTTAGTTGTGGGAATAATCAACACGGTTCAGTGATTGGTATTGATCCATGGTCTATATAGAACTACAAAAATGAAAAAAAAAAAATTTAAAACAACATACAAATTAACTAACCAAAGATCTTTGCGATTTCATCTTCTAGTTGACCAATAGCCTTGACTAAGTTATCATGACTTATCACGGTGAATGTTTGTATAACACCACCTCTTGATTGTAATTGAGTTTTAAAAGTTGAATTTTCTTCGAAAAATGTATCTTCAAAATGGAAGTAATCCACTTCAAGAGTCTTAATTCTCTTTTTAGAATTATCTTCAGTTTCTTCATTAATTTCATATTTTCTAGATGGTAACAAATAGTTATCGTAAGCTGCACCATTGGCATTTTCTGCTTCTTCTAATGTAAGTTTATAAATTGCTGGTATCACTTGGATAGGCATATTTATCATTCTTTCACCTAATAATAGGGCATTATTCTTATGTGAAATTTTATTTAGTTGAGCAGATAGATCACTATCAGCTTTATGAATGTATTTAATATAATCGTTCCCTTTCAATTCTTTCAAGTTTAAAACAGTTAAAAACGCATACGGATCTGAATCTTTCCCATCGGTCTTGATTGTAATTGTTGGTGCTTCCAAGATTAAATCTGCTAGTGGAGAGATCTGGATCTTTTTAGAGTCTTCACCAAGCAGTTGACGGGTCAAGTTCTTGATCGAGTGGAAGTCGATCTCCTTGTTGATATCGAAGAAATCGAAGTCAACATTGACGATTTCCTCTTCGTCTTGTTCCTCGTTATCAGAGTTTTCCTGGGTTGTTAGATATGGCCCCACATGCATAGATTCTGCCTACTCACTGAGTCTGTGCTGCTGATGTCGATGTCCGACTCCTCTTCTTCTGCCTCGATTCTTCTCTTGGACATTCTGTTGATGTTTGAGTCTCCACGTTGTGTGTTTTTGCCCAACTTGAGCTCATCTCATCTCCAAGTCTGCGTTAAAAAATTATCACCGCCTGGTTCTTGCACGAACATCAACAGCTTTTCAAGAAAGCTTCAGATGGAATACTCACCAAAAACAAGCCACAAAACTCATACAATGTCGCTGATTTCAGGCTACTCGTCTTCTTCGGACGAGGAAACAGAAGCTCAAGGCACCCTCACAGCTTTAAGAGTGAATGCTGCGCCAGAGGTGAAATCTGTGCCGGGAACAGAGACCAGAATAACAATACCACAAGATGATCAACAGATCCAGAAAACAGCAGCAGGGACTGTGCAGGCTGAAGACTTTGACGGCACAACTTTTGAGCTCCAGCGAAGAAACTATGAGAACCTAGGGTACGCCAAGAGCCTTTATGATCCAAACGTTGTCATTGGTGACCAAAACTTAGCTCAAAAACTGAACAAGAGAGATATAACGGATCTTAAACCTTCCAAAGAGGATAAAAGACGAATCAAGGCTAAAAGATTCAAGAAGGGGAAATCTGATAAAGTTGATGGTGAAGGTGCCTATGCTGGACCTTGGGCTAAGTACCATGAAACATCAAGCAGTGAAGAACAGGAACGTGAAGATGAACCGGAATCTGAATCATCTGAAGAGGAAATCATGGAGCCAGAAACAGATATTGATCAGGAAACTACTGAATTCTATGGTGAGTCTGAAAAAGACTACCAAGGAAGAACATATATGCATATACCAACTGATGTTGGAATTAATCTTTCCAATGATGATGTTCCAGAAGAGTGTTTTATACCCAAGAGACAAATTCATACATGGAAGGGACACAACAATGGTACCAATAAAATTATATTATTCCCAAAATCTAATCATTTATTATTATCATGTGGTAACGATTCTAATATCTATCTCTGGTCCGTTTATCATAAACGTGAATTATTAAGAGGGTTTTTCGGTCATGATAAACCTATAAAGGACATTTCATTTAATAATGATGGTTCAAAGTTTTTAAGTACAAGTTATGATCATTTTGTTAAGCTTTGGAATACAGAGACAGGTGAATGTCTTGAAAGATTTAAATTGAAATCAGTGGCTAATGTTGTTAAATTTAATCCTTTCAATGATGATGAATTTATAATTGGGTTGATGAATTCAAAGATTGATCATTATAGTATAAAAGAACATAAAGTCATTCAAAGTTATGATCATCATTTAGGTTCAATCAACAGTATCACATTTTTGGAAAATAAAAGATTCATCTCCACTTCTGAAGATAAAACTGTACGTGTTTGGGATTTACAAATTAATATTCCAATTAAATTAATTAGTGATCCTACATTACATTCAATGCCCGTTACAAAGATACATCCACAGGGAAAATATTTTGCAGCTCAATCAATGGATAATACGATAATGGTTTTCAGTACCAAAGATCGTTACAAGACTAATAAAAAGAAATTATTTACAGGTCATAATTGTGCAGGATATGGTATAGGTATAGATTTTAGTCCTGATGGTAAAGACTTGGTTAGTGGTGATTCAAGCGGTAATGTTGCATTTTGGGATTGGAAAACAACAAGATTGGTTAAAAAATTAAAAATTGATGAAAAGGCAATAACTCAAGTACTTTGGAATAGTAAAGAGGTTAGTAAAGTGATATTTACCGGTACATCTGGTAAAATATATTATTACGAATGAAAAAAGTGAATTTGTTTATATTAATATACAAATCATGCATAGAATGAAACTGATTTTGTCTTTCTAGCTTGTACTTCACCAACAGCTTCTATGAAATCTTCATGTTTAACACTTGATTGACCATTTCTTAAAGCAATCATACCAGCTTCCACAACAACCGCTTTTAATTGAGCACCATTAAATTCATCAGTAGATCTTGATAATTCTTGCCAATTAATTGCACCATCAACAGTCATTTTTCTTGCATGAATTTGTAAAATTGAAGCTCTTGCCTCTTCTGAAGGTAATGGGAATTCAATCTTTCTATCCAATCTACCAGATCTTAATAATGCTGGATCTAAAACATCAACTCTATTTGTAGCTGCTAAAACTTTAACACGATCATCTGAACCAAAACCATCCAATTGATTTAATAATTCCAACATGGTTCTTTGAACTTCTCTATCACCTGATTTTTCAGAATCAAATCTCTTTGTACCAATAGCATCTAATTCATCGATGAAAATAATAGTTGGAGCTTTTTCTTTAGCTAATTCGAATGCATCACGAATTAATTTTGCACCATCACCAATAAACATTTGAACTAATTGCGGGGCAGCTAATTTTAAGAAAGTAGCATCTGATTGTGCCGCACATGCTCTTGCTAATAATGTTTTACCAGTACCTGGAGGACCATACATCAATGCACCTTTTGGTGCTCTAATTCCTAATTTTTTAAATTTTTCAGCTTGTTTCATTGGTAAAACAATAGCCTCTACTAATTCTTCAATTTGTTTATCTAATCCACCAATATCTGAATAAGTTTCTGATGGTTTTTCATCAACTTCCATAGTTTTCACTCTTGAATCATATTCTGCAGGTAATGTATCTAAAACTAAATATGAATCTTTATTAACACCAACTAAATCATTTGGTTTTAATTTTTCTGGATCAACAAGCCCTACTAATGGTAAGAAAATGGTTTGTCTTGTTGATGTTTTAACCACAGCGGATTTCCCAGCTCTTGTAGAATCTAAATCAATATTTGCACCTTGTTTTTGAGCTTCCTCTTCAGCTTCAACATCTAATAATTCCACAATATTACCCACTAGATATGGTAGTTGTCTATTGTTATCAATTTTTTCCTTGTTATCTTTCACTTTCTCCAACATCACTTGTTTATCATGAGATAATCTTTGCATTTCAGATCTCATAACTTTGATATCATTATCCAATAGTCTAGTACGACTATTTATGTCATCAGTGGTGGAATTCAAGATTTCCTCGTCAATTCCTTCATCTTCTGGGTTTTGTTGGTCGGCCAATTCCTCTAGTGTAGACATGCTGCTGTATTTATCTTGAACTCTTCCCGAGATATTCTAACCAATTGAGTAGTTTCCAATGTTGTTTGTATTCGCTTTCAGTTCAACAATTGCCACTTGATAAAATCAACATGGACTCTCATTTTTCGCGAGATCTGGAAACCCGCGAAAATTCGCGGAAAGCCTCGAGAAACCTACAGACAATGACAGATCAAGCATCAAGCACATCTTATTAGCCAAGTTTCTTGCATCAATTAACTGGTATCCAATCTCCTTGGCTACCTATATAACCAGGTACATCAAACAACCCCAATAAGAATCCAGTTTCCTCCTCAAAATTCCAACTGTGAACCAGGAGATATATGTGTGCCATTCTTCAATTACCAATTACCTCCAATGAATTTTTAACAATACCATCTCGCCATTGAATTCCATTGAGCTCCACTTAAAATCCATGATGTTTTGTTTTGAGACGATCACCAACTCTTCCAAAATTCATCAAATGAACCTTTATCTTGAAACACATTCATCAGTGGATTTTTTGTCTGTGAATTTTGCTAATTTTTAGATCCAGAGCTGGAACCTCCAAAGCTAGAGGAACAATTAGAGCTAGAGCTTCGGTATATAACTACTACCCCAGTATCCTTTATCTCCTTCTTGTCGTGGAAATTATAGGGAGTCCATACCATGGAATATTGGTACCTAGAAATCTATATCATGCAAATGCTTCGAAAACTCGATTAAAGAGTTCTCTATAACTTGATCATTGTGAGCATGTAAAAACAGACCAACTATATCAGTTCCCATGAATAATATATGGGTATATGAAACTGTTATTTGTCAACTATGAAATTATAAATGTGCTTCAATATATTCAGCTCGGAAAAGTTGATACGGGACGCAAATTATGTTATAAGCTAGAACTATAGGTAATGCAACTTCGCTTGATTTGTTCAAATGGCTTTTTTTATATGAAATGATGTACTTTGGCTGAGTAATGAAAGCTTAAAGGGCTTGCAAAGTCTCTAAATACCATGGCTCTTCGAGCGAATTCCACCAAAATTTATTATTGACGATATCGGATCGGGCTTTCTTCAAATCTGCAGCTGATCTTTGTCATACTTTTGACGAATCTTTCCATCCAAATTCAATCGATCGAGACGTCAACTCCAATTTTGTCACTCTTGAATCTTCATATATCACCATGGGCCTGGTATACTTCATCACTGGTGCCAACCGAGGAATTGGTCTTGAATTTGTCAAACAAATTTTACAAGCTGATTCATCAAACACAGTCATTGCAACATGTCGAGATCCAACTAATGCTAAAGAACTTCAAGAACTTCAAAATCACAATCTTCACATTATCAAATTAGATATTGGTTTACAAAAATCAATTGACTCGATTGATGAACAAATCAAATCTATAGCTTCCAATGGTATTGATATTTTCATATCAAATGCTGCCATTGCCGATGTTAGAACTTCGATATTGGATACCAATAGAGAAACATGGTATGAACATTTCACCATAAATACAGTTGCACCTATACAGTTAACCAAAGTTCTGTATAAATATTTGGCTAAACGTGATACCAAGAAATTAATATATATTTCTAGTATAGCAGGTTCATTAACAGATTCATCATCTATCCCAACTGGTGCTTACGGTATGTCAAAAGCTGGATTAAATCATTTTGTTAAATCATTGAGTAAGGAGTTATACAATGAAGGCTTTATTGTGATCCCTGTACATCCTGGTGCTGTAAATACAGATATGGCTAATGGTAGATTAGATACTTTACAAGATTTACCAAAAGAATTCATTGAAAATATACGTAATGGATTAATATCACCAAGTGATTGTGCATCTAGTATATTGAGAAATATTGTTAATAAAGTTGGAACTGAAGATACTGGTAAATTTTATAATAATGATGGTTCTCTACGTGGATATTGAGACCTATAAATATTATAAATAAATTCAATCAACAACGTATAAATCAACGTATTCATCGATATCAGTTTTGTCAAAATCTGGTGAATAACTAGCTTTTAAAATCTTATCCACCTTGGAAGCATCATCAAAATGTTCAGAAACGTGTCTTTCAAATTTGTTTAATAAAACAGGTTTACCTTCTTCTCTTCTTTTACGATGACCAATTGGGAACTCCACAACAACTTCATCCAATAATGTCCCATCATTCAATTCCACAGTTAATGCATTCCCAATGTATCTTTTATCTGGTGCATGATAATCCACTGTGAATTGTTGGTCTTCAACACAATACATTTTATCTCTTAGTGCATCAACATCAGGATTTGAAGCAATGGAATCACTATAATCATCCGCGGTTAAACGACCATGAATTAATGGAATAGCCACCATATATTGAATACAATGATCTCTATCAGCATAGTTGTACAATGGACCCTTTTTGTCAATAATTCTCATTGCAGCTTCTTGAGTTCTAATTTTCACAGACTTGATATCTTTATACGATTTACCTAATTCACCTAATTTCTTGTGTAATGTTAAAGCAGCTTCCACCGCTGTTTGAGCATGAAATTCTGCAGGGAATGATATTTTAAACAAGACATTTTCCATAACGTATGAACCATAAGGTCTTTGAAATTTAAAGTCATTACCTTTAAACAACACATCATAAAACCCCCATGTCTTAGATGTTAAGATTGATGGCATACCACCTTCACCGTTTTTAACATGATAAACCAAGTTTACAGCTCTTGACACAGCATCACCAGCAGCCCATGATTTTCTAGACATTGTGTTTGGTGCATGTCTATATGTTCTTAGCGATTGACCATCGACAAAAGCCTGTGATAAAGCATCAATTGTTTGATCATAATTCAACCCAAGCATCTTGGACACCACAGCAGTCGTTGCGACTTTAACAAGAAGCACATGATCCAAGCCAACTTTGTTGAACGAGTTCTCCAATGCCAACACACCTTGGATCTCATGGGCTTTAATCATCCCCTCCAACACATCCTTCACTGAAAAGATCTTGGTATCAGGTACACCAGCCTTATGAGCTCTAGTCAAATAATCAGCAACTGCTAGGATCCCACCGAGGTTATCAGAAGGATGCCCCCATTCAGCAGCTAGCCAACAATCGTTGTAATCCAGCCACCTAATCAACGTCCCAATACTCCAAGCACCACGCACAGGATCCAATTGATGCGATGTCCCAATAACCTTGGTTCCATTTGGTACGGTGGTTCCAGGAACCACTGGGCCAATGATCCTCTTTGGTTGTTCATACTTCAACGCAGCTAACCCACACCCCAATGTGTCCAAAAGACACAGCTTTGCCGTGTCATAGGCCAGTTGAGAGTCAACGTTGTATTCATGGATATACGATGAGATGTCCCTGAGCACCTTATCAGGTTCTGGTCTTGTGTTCTCTGTGATGATACCAGACATTCTCTGTGCACTCGTGGATAACTGTCTTTTGAATCTGAGCATATTCAGGTCTTTTACGAGCTTGATCAACACCTAATCCACCGTATGTGGATCCATATCCATGTTTATATAGCTATTCCTTTCCCGATATCAGTCCGATATTATCACCACTTGTCTTTTTTCCCCATAAATGACCTTTAAAGTTAGGTGAATTAAACTAAAAACCCTTCAAACCGTCTTAAAGCGCAAAAAGGCTCAAATGTGGAGGTGCTGATGTAACCAGTCGGCCAAAGCTTAGTAATCTTATATCTACTACAATTATGCCATAATAAATAAAAAGTTAGCTATACACCTCGGTATCCATCATAGCTGTGCCAGAGTCTTAAGATCAACACTTTTCGGTCTCTCGATTGGTAGTCCTAGTACACGATCCCAGATCAATTGAGCCAACGGACCAATAGATCTCGATGCACCAAAGATAACTGTGAAAAACAAGAGTTCTTTAACACCATAATGATAGAATAATACACCAGATGCAGAATCAACATTAGGGAATGGGTTCTTGGTTTTACCATGTTCAGTCAGCACACCTGGTGCAATTTCACTTAGGTTCTTAACCAAATGGAATAAATCATCATTTTTAAATTGATCTGATCTTTTCAACCCAAATTGTAACATTGCATCAAATCTTGGATCTGGTTTCCTCAAAACACCATGACCATAACCTGGGATAACTCTTTTGGAATTTAATAAACCCCATAGATATTCTTCAATCTTGGCTTGATTTGTAATATCACCATTAATCTTCTCTTTCATTTCTACAATGAATCTAACAACTTCTTGTGCAGCTAATCCATGTAATGGACCAGCTAACCCTTGTACACCGGCACTATAACTTAAAAAAGGATCACTTAACGCTGATCCGACAAGATGAGTAGCATGTGCACTAACATTACCACCTTCATGATCACCATGTAATGCACAATAAAGTCTAACTAAATTGACAAAATCCGTAGATTCACCAGAGTTTAAGTTTTTAATGTTTGAAGAATCAAAAGTTAGTCCCATTGTAGATGCTAAGTTATAACTCCAATCTTTATTTAAATGTAATTGACCTAATTCTTTACCTTCATGGTAAGTGTTTGAATAAATTTTCCCCACAATGGCTGGTAATTTAGCTATTAAATTTATTGAATCATCAAATGTATATTCCCAATAATCAGCCTTGGAAATACCTTTAGCATATGCTTTTGCGAAAACAGAATCATTGTTCAATGCACTAATAGCTATGGATAATTGAGTCATTGGATGTAATGAAACAGGGAATGAATCAATAATTTTAATTAGATATTCTGGTAATTTAGCCCTAGAAGACAATTCATCACTAAATTCATTAATTTGTTCCTGGGTAGGTTGTTCACCAGTTAATAAGAACCAAAACATTGATTCAGGTAAAAATTCAGCTAATGAATCCTTTGATTCATCTTTAGCCTTTGGTAGAAAGCCTTGACATTCTTCAATTGTCTTCCCATGGAATCTAATTCCTTCATTTGGATCCACCACTGAAGCTTCCCATAATAGTGCCTTATATCCTCTCATACCACCAATCGTACCACCAACATTCAAATCACCAATCTTCTTATCGGCAAGATTCTTCTTCACTTGTTGGAATAACTCCCTTTTAGCAGGTATGACCTTTTGAAGTGTTGATTTAAGGTCAATATGTGTCGAGTATTGTCTAATGGATTTAAACATTGTTGTTGGTCAATCCATGATATCAAATGTCATGTTGAACCAGGAATTCAATCTCTTTAAATAACAAAGTCATGTAAAAGTAACCCACAGCTATTAACATAACTCAAACTTAATAATTTTACCGATCACTTAACTTTATTCAAATCTAAAATGTCACTCAGTGGAGAAAATCGAATTCGCGAATTATTTATTATAATCATGCACAATTGCTTATACTATCAAATCTACAAGTTTTCATGTGGTTGATTCTATATTAAAAGATGCCTGTTGAGGACTATGTGCCGTAAAATCTATCGTAAAATGTAGCCGTAATAAAAGATGGAAAATTCCATCCCTTTTGTTTTTTTTGTTTGGATAACGAGTTGAGCGTTAATCCTATATCATTAATTAAAATGTTTTTTAGAAGTGAATATGCAAAGAAGAATCAAAACTTTTTTCACAAGATTTAAAATTTCAATGGTTTTGGTTGTTCCCAAGTGTGTGATTGATCAGTGAAATGACCATAAGAAGCAGTGTTCAAATAGATTGGTCTAGCTAAATCTAATTCTTTGACAATGACACCTGGTCTTAAATCAAAGTTACTTCTAATGATTTTAACTAATTCTTCACTTGAATGTTTAGAAGTACCATACGAATCAACATGGATTGATAATGGTTCAGCAACACCAATAGCATAAGATAATTGCACTAAAGCCCTTCTAGCTAAACCAGCATGAACTAAAGATTTAGCAATCCATCTAGCAGTGTAAGCAGCAGATCTATCAACTTTTGAGAAATCTTTACCAGAGAAGGCACCACCACCGTGAGCACCCCAACCACCATAAGTATCAACAATAATCTTACGACCAGTTAAACCAGCATCACCTTGTGGACCACCAATAACGAATCTACCAGATGGTTGAATATGATAAACAGTTTTTTCATCTAATAATTCAGCTGGGATAACTTTTTCAATAATATGTTTTTTAATTTCTGATCTTAAATCTTCAGTGGAGATTTCATCAGCATGTTGAGTAGAGATAACAACGGTATCAACTCTTTGTGGAATAACAGCACCGTTATCATTTTTGTATTCAACAGTAACTTGAGTTTTAGTATCTGGTCTTAACCATGGTAAAGAACCATTTCTTCTAGCATCAGCTAAAGCCTTGTTTAATTTATGTGATAATAAAATAGTTAATGGTAATTTTTCATCAGTTTCATCAGTGGCATAACCAAACATAATACCTTGATCACCAGCACCTAAGTTTTCTAAAGCTTGTTCATAATGTAAACCTTGAGCGATATCTGGAGATTGTTGTTCAATAGCGACTAAAACGTTACAAGTTTTGTAATCGAAACCTTTATCACTTGAATCATAACCAATATGTTTAATGGTATCTCTGATAATTTTTTGATAATCTAATTGAGCTTTAGTGGTAATTTCACCAAAGACTAAGATTAACCCAGTTTTAGCAGCAGTTTCACATGCAACTTTTGACAATGGGTCAACAGCTAAAGCAGCATCTAAGATAGCATCAGAAACTTGATCACAAATTTTATCTGGGTGACCTTCACCAACAGATTCAGAAGTAAATAAAAAGGTAGACATTATGTTTTAATAAATTGTATGTACAATTGGATCTCAACTTTTACCACTGTGAAAATTTTAAGGACCGTGCTTAGTTTATATATTTCTCGGTGCGGTCAAAAAAAATTCCAACGACGTGCTCGTTTAGAAAAAAAAAACAACACAAAACGTTTTCGCTGGTAAAAAACATATGAAAATTCAAAAAACTGTGGCGCTTTTTCGCGGATGTGCTTCTGTGGCAGTAGTAGCCTGTGAGGCACGTGACTTGACGTGAACAACATGTGAAAGACTTCTTATCGCCAACGTGACAACTTGACATGTGAATTGATGCTTAATCTACATGATAATGTAAACGCACAAACTTATCTGATTTATATAAGTAGTTTAATTCAAAGTAATATACAGCTAGGAATTCAATCCTATGGGGGAAATAAAATAAGAAACCTAAAAACAATCCCAATCCTTTTCATTAATTCACAGAACCATTAGAACTTGATGATGGTAATTCTGTTAAACCTGTAGAAGCAGCAGCAGCACCATTTGCAGTTAGATCAACTTTTGGATCAACTTGTGCTGTAGTTGGTGGTGCAACTTTAGTAGTGTATTGACTATCAAATTCACTAAAATCTAAATCAGCATCATCTCCTGCAATTTCTTTAAATTTTTGTAAAGCAGCATCTTCAAGAACAACAGCATCTTCATAAACAACGGATCCTTCTTCATTATAAATTTTGGCATTTGAACACATTAAATGAACATCTTCAATCATTTCTTTCAAAGAAACATAAATATTAGTTTTAATTCTTTTAGAAATAATATCAAATGCAATTGGGAATTTAATCAACAAGTAATAATCTGGATAATATCTCTTTGGTGGTCTAACCATGAAAATCCCACTTAATTTACGACCTTCATCATTGGTGAAATCAATTAAATATTTATAAATAATATCAGCTTTACCATGCATTTCTTCACGTTCTTCTGGACTTAATGGATCTAAAGCTCTTGGTAATCTATTTGCTGGAACACCACTTGCTAATGCACGAGCACGAGCACGACCAATACTACCACCTCCAGTTGCACCTGTACCTGAATTTGATTTAGTACGAGATGTAGCACCAGGAGTACCACGAGATCTTCTGGTTTTGTTGATAGCATTTTGTGCTGCAGTTTTCGATCCATCACCTGGATAGCTATCTTGATCTGGTAATGTAGGTGTAGATGCATTACTGTTTAATTCACTATTTTCAGCATTTGGAGTTCCACCATTTGAATTAGGAGGAACACTTCTTCTTTTTCTACCAGAATATTCACTAGCTTCAGAATCTCCTTCCAAATCTTCTTTTGGTTTTCTAGATCTTTTTCTCTTTTTACTAGGTTTAATATCACCAAATTCATCCTCTTCTTCATCATCCTCTTCAATACCATCAATTTCTTTTAACCATTCTTCCTCTGTAACATTCTCATCATAAAATGTTTGTTTACGTTCTCTTGCACCACGACCAAAATCACCTGCATTTTCAGCAGCAATGAATTCAGATGGATCACGTTGATAAATTGGTGGTAATTCTGCTTCTGAAATTAAACGACCTTGAAGTTTCTTATGCATACTCTCTTCATCCATCTTTCTAAACAAAACCAATTCATCATCATTTCTTGACAAAATTTGATTCAACTCATCATCATTCAGTTCATCATCATCATTAATCTCTTTGACAGTTTTCTTGGTCTCCTCAGCCTCTAATAAGGCCCTAAGCAAAGCTTCTTGTTCTTCAGATGTTGATTTGTTATCAAACTTACCTGCTTGAATAACTTTACCATCGATATCCAATTTTTGATGAGCACGTTCTAAAATCACTTCTTCAACTGATTCTTCTGTAATCAATCTAAGAATACGAACTTCATTCTTTTGACCAATTCTATGAGCTCTATCCTGGGCTTGTAAATCTTGATGTGGATTCCAATCTGTATCGAAAATGATAACAGTATCAGCTGTTTGAAGATTTAAACCTAACCCACCAGCTCTTGTAGATAATAAGAATGCAAAGTATTCAGAATTTGGTGCATTGAAATGTTTCAACAAATTTGTACGATCATCTGGTTTAGTAGAACCATCCAATCTCATATACTTCATATCATTTAGTCTTAAGAAATCCTCCATAATATCCATAATTTGAGTCATTTGGAAAAAAATCAAAACTCTATGACCAGTGGCTTTAAATTTTGGTAAAACACGTTCCAATAATTCAAATTTACCAGCAACTCTCCAAATTTTATTATTTGTTTCATTAGTTGGATTTAAAGCATATTCAATATCTTCAAACACAAATGGATGATTACAAATCTTTCTCAATTGCATAATTGGATTATTTAAACCTTTAATTGGTACTAATTTATCACCTTCAGCGTTACCAACAAAGATTTGATGATATTTAAGCATTTGTTGATACATTTTGCTTTGAACTGCAGACATTTTACACTTGATGACTTTTTCAACTTTATTTGGTAAATCTTTCTCAACATCCTTCTTCAAACGACGTAACAAAAATGGTCTTAAAACTTTATGTAATCTTCTAATGACCAATAAGGTTTCTTCTTCAGAAAGTTCAATTTTATCCTGACCACCTGTATTAGCAAAAGGTGTATTAAACCATTCATCAAATGATTTAACAGAATTGAAAATCTTTGGTAAGACAAAATTCAATAATGCCCATAATTCAGGTAAATTATTTTGCAATGGTGTACCAGTTAAAATTAATCTATAATCTGTATGATAATGTTGTGTTAAAGTTGAAGATAATTTGGAATTTGCATTTTTCATTCTATGACCTTCATCAATAATCATATGAGCCCAATTAATTTTACCTAATAATGGACGATCTTTAATGATATATTCAAAAGTTGTTAATAAAACATGAAAGTTTCGACTCTTAATATCTTGTTGCATAATTTTTCTTGAAGCTGGTGTACCTTTATAAGTAATTTTTTTCAATGCAGGTGCCCATTTTTCAAATTCTAAATTCCAATTGGTTAAAGTTGATAATGGTACAATGACTAAGAATGGACCATGAACTTTTTTAACTTCAAAAAGATAAGTTAATAAAGAAATACTTTGAATAGTTTTACCCAACCCCATTTCATCTGCCAAAATACCATTTAAATGATTATTAAATAATGAAACCATCCATTGTAAACCTTTCAATTGATATTCTTTCAATTCACCACCAATAAGGATACTTGGTTGTTTCTTGATTTCCTCACGAACTCTATGTGCAACGGAATAATAATCAATATTTTCCTTATCTTCACCAGGAGTCTCTAATTCTTCAGAGCCAGCAGCACCAGAAGCCTTTGCATGTTCATGAGTTTGCTTTTGTTGATCCTTCACAGCTTGAGCTAAAGAATCCAAAAATGTATTGGTTTGTTTCAACAAATGAGTAATTCTTGTATCTTTAGTTTGATCTAACAATTTGATATAAGCTTCTTCATCATTTGCCTTCAAAGCTTGTAAACGTTGTTTAGCATTTCTTTCAACACGTTTTTGCTCTTCTTTTTCAATAAAAGAATGAAGATTCCCAATGGCTCTACCAAATTTTTGAACTTGTTCAGCTTTATCAAATTTTTTCTTAATGATAAAACTTGATTCTGATGCCAATTTTTCAATTTTTTCAAATTTCTTCTTATGTTCATATTTGATTTTTTGAGATTGTTGTTGCAAATATAAATTATTTGTAATTTGTGCATCAGTTACATTGATTTTTCTAATCTTGGCCAAAAAATTTGGATGACTATTTGTTAACAATGAATTGTTAAAATAATCTGAACTTGCAATGTGACCTCTCATGGCTTTTTGTAAAGGTAATAGTTGTAGTGAATAATAATCAATCAAATCATCATCATTGGTATTTATCCCTTCATCTTCAATTTCAATCTTTAAATGATCCAAAGCCTCTTGAATATCAAGTTGCACTTTAGCTTCATAAACATTGGAAGCACCGACAACATCCAAGCCTTCAGGCAACACACCGGGTATTATAACTCTAGATTTGGAATTATTGAGTGATTCATATGGAACTTCTTGTTGTTGAACTGGCCTGGAGTAACTATCAACTCTAATTTTTGGATCATTATATGGAACAACAGTTGATATATCTGGATGTTCACTCTTCAACTTCTCTAATGTAACAGGAGGTTGATTTTCAAATGTGGTCAAACCAGATGGGTTTGATTTATTGATTTTATTAGGAATTGTAGATGAAATTTGACTGTTCTTTGTAGGTATTATTGGTGTGTTTTGATGAGAAGTTGATTTGATGGATACTTGTGGAGATTGATTATTTACCACAGGTGGTGTTGGAACTTGTTGCTGTTGGAATCCTTGAGGTAGTTGTTGTGGGATTGCTTGTGATACGGATGGTTGTCTTTGTTGTGTTGGTGTAAGTTGAGGTGGGATTTGTTGTTGTTGTGTTTGCTGCTGTGAAACATTGTCCTTTTTCAATGTAGCGGCCAAAGATCTGGCCAATATATGGTTAACCTCTTGTGGGACAGGTAGATTCTTTACCAAACACTTGAAAGCGGCAATCTGAGCTTTCAACAATACAGACTGGTCTTGATCAAATAATCCATTATTCATATTATTCTTCCCCGGTGCGCTTGGGTCATTCCCATTTGTAGACGCATTATTTTGCTGTTGTGGGAATGGTTGTTGTCTAGCTTGTTGGAAATTTTGCGGAACATTCTGTGGTATAGAACCTCTCTGGATGTTATCACCACCGTTATTATTGATGAACCCATTGGAACCAGGAATAAAACTAGCACCGTTACCATTGGCTTGAGCAGCGGCTAGCATTGATTGCTGTGTAGGTGTAGCTGCCTGTGGTGGACCGCCCTGTTGCTGTTGAGGCTGGCCCTGCTGGCCCTGTTGTTGCAGCATTCGTCTGGCCATTTCCTGCTGTTTGGAGATGTATCGTAGCACCTTGGACAAGTGAATAAACTCATTGTTGTGAACAGCACCTTCACCAAGCTGTGCCTTTATTTGTTGCCACCGCTATAGTATGTGCCTGTTAGTATTGGTGTGTCTTTGTGTTTCTCCATCACCGGTGTATCTGAATTGGGCATCATCTTGAGTTTCCCCCAGACTTTTCCAGCACTTCTCTTGCACTTTTCATTTCGTGTTTGAGAGCGTGTGTCTATGTGCTCAGGGGACCCACCAAGCGTGCTGCCCTCCAACGCCACCAGCGTGTCGTGTACTCACCTCGTAGAGCTTCTGCACCTCTTCTCGTGGAATGGGCCTGTTGAAATCCATATTGCAATACAATAACTGGACTTAAAATGCCTCTGTGGTCCTGTCGCTTTGTTTACGCTTGTCAATATTTGCTGCTACGCTTTGGAAAGGCAAAGCCAAACCCGAACTTTTTTTCCTTCGTGAAATTTGAAGCGGATTTAAATTTTACTCCTCTCGGGCGGAGCCGCTCGACTGCCCGATCGGGAAACAAACGTGTATTTCACGCTGCATACGCTGGGAGCTCTTCGTCTGGTAGCTGGTTATTGTCAAACTGGGTCTTCAACTGGCTAAAGTGTTGGTTGAACTGAATGGCTCCTCCAGATGGGAATTTAATAGAGCTGCTCCATGTGTAAAGATAGTTGAGCCCACTGTTTTGGTTTGAAACTTTGAATAAAATCTTGTAGCTGTTGCTTCCGAACCATGGCATTTCCAACTTGTACGATATTATGTCCTTGTACAAGACACTAAACGAATCATGGTGTTCATCTGTATTTCCCTTCTCATTACTCAAAATAACAAGTCTTCGACTTGTGAGGAAAACTCTCCCTTTTATAGCAATTATGTCTGGTTTCTCCAATTGGACCGCTTTTAAATTTATCTCAACGGGTTGTTCGCTTTGAAACTTGACACTTTCGCCATCCAAAAGCACAAAAGGTGGATAAACACCTGGATCCGCTCTCATTACCCAATTTAAAGACATGTTGATGATATATGTTATTCACGTATTCAATACTTTAATGAACAATCCTTTAAAATTGAAGTCTATTTGTATATCTAGATTTACTATTTTCGGATTGTCTCATATGATCACCAAGAGAAATTTAAATTTTACATACCCTCGATGGATATAACGTACATAACACGTCTTAATACAGAAATTCCGTGATTTGATGCAGGGCCTGAGTCTTATAATTTATCAAATTGTGCAATGTGTACCGTTTGATCAGCTTGGAGTCTGGACCTAGGACTTGGGATTTATAGACTTGACTGTTTATCCCTTCAAGTTTGTGACTTACACACATTCTTATTATTAAAAAACTCTGTGGGGTGATAACAACGTCATACCCGTGAATGATGCCATAAAACTTTGGAGCTCTTACATTTGGGGTCGATTAATTAAACATGAAACTCAAAACAAAGGGTATTATTATCTCATTCTGGCCATACAACTGGGATGAACTGTATATACATTTTCTTTACGCAGTATTACAAACTCTCGAAAAAAAAAAACTAGACTATGCATTAGACTTATGAATTTCCTCAACTAACCGAATAAATCATCAAGATCATCGTCATTATCACCTTCCTCTTCCTCCTCTTCCTCTTCCTCTTCTTCTTCTTCATCATCGTCATCTTCGCCTCTTCTTTCACCATCACGATCACCTTCATCTTCATCTCCAGAACCTGCAATGGCATTATCATCAACAGTTTGATTATTTGCTTTCTTATCTTCACTAAATTTTAATTGTCTCTTTTTATTTTCCAATTCTTTCTCTAATTTATTTATACTATCAACAAATCTACTTTGTAATAATGGATTACTTGTCTTTCCAAGTCTTGATTTGTTTTGATCAATAGTGGTTAATAATTCATTGATTTCATCTCTCAATAATGCATTATGTTGAGCATCTTCATCAATTTCCACTTTACGTGATGCACCTTGTTCATTATCACTATTTTCATCATCTTCGTCATCGTCATCATCTTCATCTGATTCTTCTTCTTCTTCAGCTTCAGCTACTTCCTCTTCTTCTTCCTCGTCATCTTCTCCAACTTCTTGCTCTTCAACTTCCATACGATCACCATCAGTACCCTTCGTGATAACTTCACCGTCTCTAACTTCCATTTGTTGACCGTTTGAGCCTTCAATTTGAAGACTATCGCCATCTTCTAATAATAAATCTTCACCTAATACTTGTTCCAATTCTAGCTCTAAATCATCATCATGATCTTTACCACTCGAAGTTTGAGTAGATGTCAAATTTGTAGATGCAGTGTCTGGTCTTGATTTCAGTAGTGACGAAGACTCTTCATATGGTGCATTATAAGAAGGTGTTGAAATAGGTGTTTCACTAACATTCAAGCTCTCTGGGTCAATCAATTCAAATTTAGAATCTTCCGCTTCCTCATCTAGTCTTAATAACTCATCAACTTTAGATTCAATCTTCTCAATATAGTCATTTGTAAGTTTTCTTCTATTTTTACTTTTGGCAATATTTCCCATTGGTGGTGTTAATCCGTCTGGTAAAACTTCACCATTTTCCACACTGATTTCTTCAATTTGTGATTCATCTTCAATCTTTTTAACCACAAGAAGTATCTGAGAAATATCAACAGTCTTAAACATATTTTTTTTATCCACTGTTTTTTGAGCTTCCACAATATTGGGTAAATTCGTCAATTTGGCAGCATACATTGAGTTATTAATGTACACTATAGCACGTAGCTTGTCCTTCCATTTGATATGTAGCCCACTAAAGTCACCAGTTTCAACACAGTGTCTTACATAGTCTAGCTCAGGATCTGGTAATAGCCTTAGCACAATGGCCTCTTCTACTAATGGATCATCTTCCACATCTGACGCTTCAGAATCATACCCTTCACCAGGTATTCTCGTTGGTTTGACTCTGATTCTTGGGGCTTTTCTAACAACAGGTTGTGCAATTCCAGGAAGCGGGTTCTTTAATTTCACTCTTATCTGTTTGGCTTTAGATTTGGATTTGGATTTACTGGTTGATGTGTTTGAAGCTGTTGGTGCTGCTGAAGGTGGTGGTTGTGGTTTAGCGATTTTGATTTTGGGTAGCGCCTTTTTCTGTTTTTTCTCCGACTGGTCCTTAGATTTTTCCTGACCTTTGTCCTTAGACACTGGTATCTTAATTTTGAACATGGTTAAATGGTGTATAGACTTTAGTCCGTGATAATTTGATGTTGATGTTTATAATTTTGTGTTTTACATCAAACATCAACGCTCGCAAGATTATTATGTAATCCCGAGCTTGAAAAAAAAATCCATCGCACAATTTAACAATGTGACATATAATTTTTGATTGACTTCCTGCCAGTTTTCACTTTCTCACCAGAAATTTAGTCATATAAAGACTGAAATATCATGTCATTTCGAAAAATACCTGTCCCTCCAGTGACAAAATTCAGACATACCTATGGTTCTTCGTTTTTGAAGAGTCCCGAAGTTGCAGGTGAGTTTTCGTTGTATGTGTTGAAGCTAAAATCAGAAGGACTAACTGTGATTTTGTGAAGAAAAAGTACTAGACAAACTAAAGCTTGAAAAGTTTTACAAAACTGATACCAAAATTTTAGACGTTTATTCATCAAATGGGCTATTCTCAGCTTTTGTGCACAATAGAATTAAACCACAACAGCATGTCTTGATGGAAAATCGTCTTGAATATGTACATTTTCTACGAGACACTTATTTTCCAAGCCTACCGGAAGGCCATACGCTGAGTATCGAGGAGAAAGACCCATTTGTATGGACAGACTATTTGAAGATGACAGACGAGCATGAAGGAATCTTAAAGCCAGAATTTCAAAAAAGAGACAGTATTCATTCCAAATTCTTATTCACAGGAACTGTTACAAATGAATCACTACTGATGCAATGGATGGGCTGTGTTGGTAATCAAAATTGGATTCAAAGATTCGGTAACGTTAAAATGCTTCTATGGATCCCAACCAGCTCCGCTATCAAGATTATGGCACAGAGAAGTTCCAATTCAAGAGCCAAATGCTCTCTAGTAAGGGAAACATTCACAAATACCAAACTTGTTGCAACGGTAGCTGAGACTTCATGTTTGAAAAAATTTGATCAAGATATGCTAAATGACTGTGGTACAATCCTGGTTGATACTAAAAGTTTCAATAAAGATACATCACTATCATTAGTAGAGATGGACCCGGTAGATCACAATGTTGATACTTATGCCTGGGATTATGTCTGCAAACAACTAATGTCATCGAGAATAACACCATTGAAGGAATCATTGAACTATTTGGCACCAGCTGCATCGGATTACTTCGCTGAGAAACTACCAGAAGAATTCATGAAAAGGAAGCCTAAGGATCTCACTGCTGAAGAACTTCTTGTCTTACTAGACGTTTTCAATTCATGGCCATTCAAGCCAACTTCATACATTGACACACTTGACGAGATCAGGGAACTTTGAACGAGCAACCATATCAGTATATCATACTGATAATCATGTACATACATACTGCACATACTTAATAGAACAAGCTTGTATATTTATAACTCAGCTCTTAGAGATATTTTCAAGTCATTTATGGCACAAAAACGAATGAATTTGAGGGCCCGCGAATTTTCTTCTGGTTTTGGGCCTTAGCGAAAATTCTATAAACAATACATTTACATTTTGTATGTGGTTTCAAAACCCTAAAGGCTATTCCTGTGCTCACCGTCTATAGGTGCCGACTTATTATTATTTTGGCAGCACAATGTCAGAAGAGAAAGTGGTGGGTATTGACCTTTGGTGTTTGGAAATAAAAGAATTGGGCTAACATTAGCGAACAGCAAGGCCACTTTATCATTGATGCTTCGGCATTGACAAAGGGGCTAGGAAACATCAAGAGATGGATTGATGAGAATCAATACGATGTGGAATTGTTTGTCCCTTCGTATAGTGAGTACATCCACTGACTACACTTCAGGAATCCTGGACATCTAACGATCATATTAGCCATTCACGAGTTGGACTATCTCAAAAAAGGTGTCACCATGATTGCAACAAATGCTAGAGAAAGCATCCGTTTCATCGAACGAGTTGTCTCAAGTGAAGATGATTCTGTTAATGGGAAATTAATTCTTGAAAGTCCTCAGGAGGTCGGTCCAAATTGGAAGAAGTGTTTGACTTATAAAGTTCGCTCTCCAAAGGTTCATGAATTCCCTGAAAAAAACAATGGTCATGGGAACAAAAATTCATCAGTCAATAGTGGTACTGTTATACAATATGAAAGTGAACAGACTATTGAATCACCACCAGACCCAAGTCAAGCCACTTCAAGAAGTGGGGGAAGAAGACAAAGACCTGAGAGAGCAGAGATTCCAGCAAGATACAAATATCTCATTAGACCATGCATCAAGAAAACTTTTATCGATGACGAAGATTGGAAGTTAATCACTGAGGATGAACCTACCAAAATTTGGTGTGAAAGTTTTGGTATCAAGTGTATCAATGTAACTGAGGCTGAATCATTCTTATTCCATGCAAAAATACCAATCGATACCAATTTGTCCATCGATAATTTGAGTATTAATGATCGTCAAAGACCTTCTAAATCAGCTGGTGGTAGAAGAAAGAAAGTCACACCAAGATCACGAGAAGCCAAAACTTTCGATGGTGATACACGTTTGGAAAGTTATGATGCTATGTCATATGCTCCAAGAGGTTCTGGTGAATTATGGGTCCCATAATTCAAGTGCCAGCGAGATGTGTTTTTCACATCAAAGATTGAAAGTTATGTTTTATTAGTGTGCTTAACAAGTGCACATTATGTTGGTTTTTTAATTACCAAGTTTTTCATTTGAATAAAGTATGAATTTGGATGTCTATATTGACTGAGACGTCAATTAGATCTGATTTGTTAATATCCATGGTTGGAATGTGCATTCATGTGAATGTTATTCATTTACGTTAAGTAACAGTGTGCAATGAGTTATTCATAGCTGAGCTATGATCCTATGTAAAATAGGTATTTCAATGTCAAATGCGATAACTATAAATACATCAAAATCCAATATTATGAATTTGTAGCACTACAATGAAAATTTGATTGACAAATAAGATTCTATATTAATGATAAACACAAACTGTAACGTCAGTTACGGTAAACTTTGTCCATTGTTAGTCTAAGGAACTTCTATTTTAAATCAGGAATCTTTTTCAACGTCAAGTATCACAAGGTTTTTCTTCAAATTAATTTATATCAGATATTGTCAAGGGTTGTATTCATTGACCGGTAATTAAACAAGTCTAACATTAGAGATGCCAGAAAAAACATACTTATAAAATGGTAATCATCATTATAAATTGGTTGATTTGATTGAAATTATGAGACCAACGTCTGACTTTATGATTACCTGTTCATATTTATTGTAAACTTACTCATTGTGATTCATCCTTATGTCGAATTTGGTTGAAGTTCGAAAAAACAAGAAGTTGAAAGGAAAATAAATCGGAAAATTTTTATGAGCGCCAAATTTTTGAAAATCTACTATGGATTTAATGACACGTAAATATGTCAGATTCCTATAAGATCCCCGCGATTTTTGGTGAATGTATATAGGGCACAAAAATCTACACATCCGTCACTATTGCAATAACTTTAGCTCATTAAACACCAGGTATCATTTTAGGCAACCTCTTCTTGAGTTGAAACTTCGAGCTTGTTCGACTCCTCTTCAACCTCTTGACTGGCTACTTCCTTCTCACCATCCTCTTCTGCTGGATTACCCACTGGATGTTTCAACAGAGTAATACTGTTGTTAAGTGACTTGATTTCTCTATAAAGATCTTCGATCTCATTATTGAAACTTGCTTGTTTGGCTAAAAGTGCATTTTTCCACTCTTTGAATTTTCTTTCCTCATACAGAATAACTTGGGAAAATCTTTTTTTTTGTGATATTTGTTGTTGAATAAAGATTGGACTCCAATCAATGACCAATTCATCAACAAATTGTCTGTTAAACTTTGACAAAATCTTTTGGTTGCTCAATCCATTTTTATCAGGGTCGTCAAAGTTGAGGTTTTTAATTGATTCATTGTCCCCTAAAGTCTCTTTAGCTTCTTTGATTCTGGTTTTGGCTAATTTAGTACGACAACTCTCATAGTAGGATTCAGTACTTGAGATCAAATCAACCATGTGTTTAGCCATCAAAACATCTCTCAATTTGATAAAATCACAATGTTTGGCATTTTCAACCTCTGCAATTCCCCATTTGTATTTACGTCCTCTG
Source organism: Hansenula lynferdii (assembly GCA_030582155.1). Classification (NCBI taxonomy): domain Eukaryota; kingdom Fungi; phylum Ascomycota; class Saccharomycetes; order Phaffomycetales; family Wickerhamomycetaceae; genus Hansenula; species Hansenula lynferdii. The sequence continues at coordinate 44,846 of JAKTWT010000035.1, read as the reverse complement.
ATTGAAGAGTTCTCCTTTTCATTGATAACTAAAGACTCAGATCCGATAATTGAATAAGGAATATTTTTCAAAACATCCTTTTTAACCTCTTCGTCCTCAATAAACTCACAAATCTTGATACCTTGGGCGTCAACGATTTCCTTGATTGCCTTTTTCAGTTCTTTCAATTCAACATGGGTAAGACTATCAGCTTTGGAAATCACAGGAATCAAATTGACTCTACTCGAAATATGTTTCAATGCTTCAATGTCCAAGGGAGATAATCCTTTACTAGTAGGTTTGATAAAGTAAAGACAAGCATGTACCCTGTTATCCTTTAATTCAAGACGGTTTGGCTGTTCCTCTTGAAACATATATAGTCTCAATTGCTCATCGATGTAACTTGTGATTGGAACAAATCCAAAATTGTTGTTAACAAAATCTCCAAACCCTGGTGTGTCAATTACAGTGAAGTCCAAATTGAAGTTATCTTCAGTCAAATGAGCAGTGTGACGCACGACACTTGTTGTTTTCTCAAACTTGACTTTAGGTGTGATTTCCTCAACGTTGTGCCAGACGCTTGGTAAGATTGATGTACCGAAAAGAGTATTAACAAAAGTAGTTTTACCTTTTAGGTATATGGTTAGAATACAATCACGTAAATCACATGTTCTTCATCACGGTATCGACAAACCCAATCCTGATTCACCCACAAGTAAAAGGTTGAACACGTCGCCTCTTTTGGCCTTGAGGTTTTGCGTTTGCAGCGGCAATCTATCAACCCCAACAGCATACTTTGGATCAAACGTTTGCAGTTCCGGAGGCTTGGAGACGCCTGTTGCGTTTCTTTGAGAAAGAAGTGTGACAAGATCTTGAGCTGAAGCAGAGGACATTGTTTGGTTTGGCTCAGTTCAGTTCAGTTGGTGTTGGGATCTGTGAGTTCAATCTGGTGTCTCATTTCGATAAACAAAAGTAGCTGATCCAATTTTTGGTTTTGTGGTTTTGTTCGGATTTGTCTGTTTTTGAAGAATTGAATCCTAGGTGATACCAAAAAGGACAGCGCTTAGCATTGAAGGTGATAAGTACAACGAGATAAGATATGAAAGCAGGGTCTCAGGGTCCGTTATCATGCTGATAAGTGAATGGATATCTTTACAGTCACAGAGTGCAGGCTGGGCAGCCTCATGGTATATAAAGAGTGTGCTTCCTCTGTTTGAAATGTCACAAAGATACCATGAACCCAAGAATGACTGACACAATCTTGCCACAATCGTATGGATATGGTTATGCCGTAGGTCTTGGTGCTGCTTTTGCGATGATAATGTGTGGTATAACATATATCCTGGGTAAACACCTGAATCAGATGCAGAACTCGGAGAGATTCACTACTGCTTCAAGAACCGTTGGTTCTGGGTTGATATCAAGTGCCGTCGTAAGTTGTGGACAAGATCATTATTAGTGGCGTGGAGATTACTAACAATAACATAGGTGAGTTCTTGGATTTGGCCAGCTTCCTTATTGACCAGCTCGCTTTGGGGTTATAAATATGTGAGTATTGAAGATGGTTTTTTGTTAACCAAAACTCTAACACACAATGTCTCTAGGGTATCAGTGGTGGATATCTGTATGGTATTGGAGGGTGCTTTAAAATCATAGCATTCTCTTTGGTTGCAATTAGAATTAAGAAAATTGCACCTGCATGTCACACCATTGGTGAGATTATCCAGGTTAGATATGACAAATATACACATTTTGTCTATATGTTCTATGTCTCTGCTACTAATTTGATGGTTGCCTCGTGTTTGTTATTAGGTGCATCTCAGGGCTTTCATGCTGCCACTGGAATGAATATTATTGCAGCTAATTTCTTGATCCCATTGAGTGTTTGTATCTATACAATGTTTGGTGGTATAAAGGCAACTTTTCTATCAGATTGGATCCATACGGCAATCATTTACATCGTTGTGCTTGTGATGTGCTTTAAGGTTCTATCAAGCTCAGATATAATTGGATCACCAGGGAAATTTTATGATCTTATCTTGGAAAGTGAAGCCAAGTTCCCATCTAAGCTTGGAACTAGTTTCCTGAGTTTTAAAAGTAAAGAGATGATCATGACAAGTTGGAGTGTTTCCATTGGAGGGTTTTCATCTGTCTTCGGTGATCCAAGCTATGGACAAAAGGCTATTGCAGCTAAACCAAATAGTGTCCTGAAGGGTTATGTCTTTGGTGCCCTATGTTGGTTTACCATCCCATGGGCTTTAGGTACAGCAGGTGGATTGGTCTCTCGTGCTTTGTTGGTCGATAAAAGATTTATTACATATCCGAATGAGTTAACTGCCCTTGAAGCAAGCTCAGGATTGCCGTTAGTCTATGCAATGGGGACAATTATGGGTAAACCTGGCGCTGCTGCTTGTATCTTGAATCTTTTCTTATCTGTTACAAGTGCACTTTCTGCAGAGCTGATTGCATTCTCTTCGATTTCGACATTTGATATCTATAGAGGATATATGAAGCCATCTGCAACAGGGAAAGAACTTATTAGAGTCAGTCATGCCATGACAATGATCTTTGGATTAATTGTCGCTTGTGTTTCTGTCATTTTCAACTATATCGGTGTTACTGTTGGTTGGTTGATTGGATTTTATGGTATTATACTAGCACCTGCTGCTGCTACATTGGTTCTTTCGCTATATTGGACCAAGACAAGTAGTTTTGGTGTGACTTATGGATCACTTTCATCTACCATTCTTGGTGTTATCGGCTGGGTTTGTACGGCATATGCAACAGAAGGTGCTGTAAACAAAACAACCTTGATGAAAGTGGAACCTTCATTTGTTGGAAATTTTGTATCAATGGGTACTTCTGTGCTGCTTATTGTTTCCCTCTCTTTATTAAAGCCTGAGAAATCGACATTCACTTTCAAAGATTTCAATTTAAAATTTATGGCTGCTGATGATGCAGATGAAGATGAAAAGGAAGCAATGGATACAAATGTAAATGATGAAAAACTTTTGGCAAGAGCCACTAAAATCGCATCTGTGCTGACTCTTCTTATCCTATTTGGTGGATATATGATTGTTCCTTTGAGTTTCTACGGTACTGACTACAAGTTTTCCAAAAAATACTTTACCCAATGGGTTATAATCATGACAATCAGTCTTTTACTTGCTAGTATCTATATTATAGTGGTCCCATTATACCAAGGCAAAGAATCGTTTGTGTTGGTGTTTAAGTCAATTTTCATGAAAGATAAATTTGTTTCTACTCATGATGCAGTTTCTGTGGGGTCTAATACGCAGTCTGATAGTGTGAACCAGGTTGAAGAGCGCATTGAAGACAATGAAAAGGCGTGATTCGGGAATCTCTTCCCATCTCTCCGATATATAAATCTATATGCTATATTGAGATTCCACTGTAGATTTAATTCACTGTCTGACCTTTCGAGTTTGTCTATGCGCATTTTGTAATTCTCCGAATCGGGAAAACGCTCTAGATAAGAAATCTGATAAGACTTTGGGAACATCCAACATGTAGGCAAATCAGAAACCAGATCAGCCATCTGGTGGAAGATGGTATCAGTTGTTAAATAGTATGATTAGAGAAGCGGAAACTGCTACAAGCGGACTTGCCTCGTTTCAATTGGCCATGATTGTGGAGAGATCAGCAATCAGTGTATAGATAGATAAGCACAAACAAATAACCCTGGTTTATAAAGACCACGGTGCCCTCTTATTAGACATTAGACATTGAAGAATGCCAAGTATCAATCAAAAGATCACAGAATGACTGACACAATCTTATCACAATCGTATGGATATGGTTATGTTGTGGGACTTGGTGCAGCTTTTGCTATAATCATGTGTGGTATAACCTACGTCCTGGGGAAATATTTGAATCAGATACAAAATTCAGAGAGATTCACTACAGCTTCGAGAAGTGTTGGTTCTGGCTTAATTTCAAGTGCAGTGGTGAGTTTAATCATCTTATTGAATATTAGTGATTGATGCTAACAATCTTTATTAGGTTAGTTCATGGATCTGGCCAGCTTCTTTATTAACAAGTTCGCTTTGGGGTTATGAATATGTGAGTTATGAATTTCAGATACATTGATCTATATATTGACTACTTACTTTAAGGGTATCAGTGGAGGATACTTGTATGGTATCTCTGGTGCTTTTCAAATTTTGGCCTTCGCCTTATTGGCCATTGAAATTAAAAGAATCGCTCCAGCTTGTCATACAATTGGTGAAATAATTAAAGTTAGATACGATAAACCAACTCATTTTGTCTACATGTTTTACGTCTGTGCTACTAATTTGATGGTTGCCTCATGTTTGTTACTAGGTGCTTCCCAGGGGTTTAACGCATCTACAGGTATGAATATCATTGCAGCTAATTTCTTGATCCCATTGAGTGTTTGTATCTATACAATGTTTGGTGGTATTAAGGCAACTTTCTTGTCAGATTGGATCCATACAGCAATCATTTATATTGTGGTTCTTGTAATGTGCTTCAGAGTTTTCTCAAGTTCAGATATAATTGGATCACCGGGGAAATTTTATGATATGCTTTTGGAAAGTGAAGCTAAATTTCCTTCAAAAGTTGGAACAAGCTTTCTAAGTTTTAAAAGTAAAGACATGATGATGGTTACTTGGAGTGTTTGCATTGGTGGTGCATCATCGGTCTTTGGTGATCCAAGTTATGGACAAAAGGCCATTGCAGCTAAGCCAAATAGTGTTTTGAAAGGTTATGTCTTTGGTGCTCTATGTTGGTTCACCATTCCATGGGCATTAGGTACAGCTGGTGGGCTGGCTGCTAGAGCTTTGTTAGTATATGAAGATTTCATCACTTATCCAAATCCATTGAGCGCAGCAGAATCAAGTGCTGGATTACCATTGATTTATGCGATGGGTACAATTATGGGTGCACCAGGTGCAGCTGCTGCAATCTTAAATCTTTTCTTATCTGTTACAAGTGCACTTTCTGCTGAATTAATTGCCTTCTCATCTATTTCAACTTTTGATATATATAGAGGATATATCAAGCCAAAAGCCACGGGGAATGAATTGATCAGAATCAGTCATGCAATGACAATGTTATTTGGTTTGATTGTCGCTTGTGTCTCTGTCATATTCAACTATATTGGTGTCACTGTTGGATGGTTGATTGGATTTTATGGTATTATACTAGCACCTGCTGCAAGTACTTTGGTTTACTCTTTATATTGGAAAAAGACAAGTAGCTTTGGTGTCACCTATGGATCACCTATTTCTACTATTTTAGGGATTATATGTTGGATTTGTACAGCATATGCTACAGAAGGTGCTGTTAATAAAACTACTTTAATGTCTACTGAACCTTCATTTGTGGGTAATTTTGTTTCATTAGGAAGCTCAGTTATAGTTATACCATTATTATCATTGTTTAAACCAGAATCGGAAGAGTTCAGTTTTGAAAAATTCTCCACTGCTTTCACAGCAGCAGATGATGCAGATGAAGAAGAAAAAGAGGCAATGATCACTAGCAAAGAAGATAAAAAATCTTTAGCTAAGGCTTTCAAAATTGCATTGCTTTTAAATGTCATTCTTTTAGTTGGAGGTTATCTGATTGTTCCCCTGGCATTCTATGGAACTGACTATAAATTTTCAAAGAAATACTTTACACAATGGGTTATAATCATGATTATTTGTCTATTACTTGCTAGTATTTACATCATATTCTTCCCGTTGTATCAAGGTATTGACTCTTTCAAATTGGTTATTGGTGCCATTCTCGGAAAACATCCAAAAGAGATATTGGACTCAGGCTCAGTCAATACAAACAGCGAAGGAGAGAATGTCGATCAGGTGAAAGAGTTTGTGACTGACAAGGATGAAGTATAGAAATAATTAAAGTAATTGTATTTATTTGTCTACCAACTTATGATTGAAAGCTGTAGAAGTTTTAGAAGAATGGACGAACATTTATAATCGGTGATTGTGATTTTGTTTTACGATCTGCCTCAGCTGTAGGAAGTAACAGTCATCATGATACTAGATCAGCTGTAGTATATATGAGGAAACTTCACTAATTACACAAATACATTATTAAATGAGAGTCGATCTAAATTTAAAAAGAAGTTAATATTAATAAATTGAATTCTAATTTTGCGGATCGATTTGAAAGGATCTGATTTATCGGTCATCGACTAGTAATATTGATCTGCATTATATAAAGCGTTTTACATCAGATCGAATGAAAGATGAAATTTAGAGACAAACTTTCAGAGATACAGCTAACAACTTATTATATATCTGAAGATATAATCTTTCATATTATTAATCTGTTATAATTAACAAGTAATATAATGGTGCATCCTCCAATTTCGGAATTAAAAAACATAATCAGCTCTCGGCCGAGCCAAGAAAGTTTTATACATTTTTTCAAATTCAGGGCATATATAGACTATTAAGACACAATTTTCAGCTGATACATACAAAGCGAGTCTCTGTGTATCCTCTAATTATGCTAAAAACTCTACCTAAGGGAAGTTTAAAAAATTTTAAAAAATTAGTTTCAAAATGTTAAACAACCTATAAATTTAAATTTCATTTTCAATTTTTACAAACTCAAAATATTCAAATTTTCAAAAGCCGATTTTGGGCATTTTTTTTAATTCACTGAGAATCGTTGATCTTTCTTTAACCCTTCCTATTGTTTTTCTCCCATAAAAGTCATTATTGAGCTATTTAACAGTCATTTTCGTTTTAAGCATGGCCAGATATCTCCGAAACGGTTCTTCTTCTCGGCCGAACCGAAACATTTGCTATCAAACCCACCCGTCTAAATCCGTTTCCGAAAACCGATTGCAAAGTATATAAATGAAAAGGCGATCCACTTTGTCAAACCATAATTAATGTACTGGTATAAAGAGGTTATTAAATATTTTTATTGAAAATGGATCAAACTCGTTCTTTTTCAACTACATCTGTTAAAAACTACAAATCTTATCAAGCACCTGAATTTTGGAAAATGGGACAATGGTCCCGTCATCATCATTCTGTGAGTATTTGAGAGGCGTTTTATCTGGTATATATTACTAACTTTGATATTAATAGTATGGTCCATGGGGTCACAGCAAAAGATTTTATGGTCATCACGGTCCTTGGGGTTATCGTAGAGGACCTGGGTTTTTTGGACTTTTCATTGCAGGTATGATTGGATTTTGGATTGGTCGTGACATGAGACATGATCACTCTGATTTGAAAAGTCAAGAAAGATGGCAAAAAATGAAAGAATTCAGAGATGATTGGTATAGTCACAAATGGGAAAACAAGAAACAAGGTGAGTAATGCTGATTATTAAATGTATGAATTCGCGCTGATACTAATAATACCATAGAACAACCATTAACCTTACCAGAACAAGATCAGAACCTACCAGAAATCAATAACAAGGAGATCAACAAGGGTCCTTCTGGCTATGGGTTTTGGAAGTCTTAAGTGACTTTGTTCGAACTACTAAACTTTATGTCTGACTTTAGTATATGAAATGAATCTATGAAATATTACAATGCACGTCTATGATATGGGACATGTAAATTAGATGAATGAAAGAATCTCGTGAACAAAATCCTGAAACGAAATCGTGGCGATTCCATTCCCCTGAGTATCGAATTTTTTAAAAATATTAGTGCAACGAAGTAACCATACAAGACTTTCGACAAACATATCAAATCTTAAAGACATTGGTTTGGAATTGTTAAATTCCCCAAATCTTTGGAAAATGAATAGCACAATATCTGTTGGTAATCTATAGCCAAAACTCTCTAGTGCTGATTGATATTCACCAAATGAAATTCTTTGATTACCATCAATATCAAATCTTTGAAATGTTTTCCTCCAGTGTAAGATATAGTTCCACAAATGGAAAAACTCTTTAAACTCAATGGTTCCAGAACCGTCCTTGTCAAATAATCTAATCATGAGCTTCACGGTGCTTGATTTGAATTGTGTTCCGTCATTATTTATTAGTGCAGTGGCTAGTTCATCTTCTCTCAATCTTCCATCTTTAGTCTTATCAACTCTATCAAACAAGTCTCGTAGTTGGCGTTCTAAAATCTGTGCAGGATCAATATTTTGAACCTGTTGTGGTCGCTGGACAGGTTGTGCCATAGATTGTGAACTGTTGCGTTGTTGTAATTGGTCGTACGCGCTTGGTGCATACCCAGAATATTGATTAGCGGGCTCATCAACAAATGATGACTGTTGTGAGCGTGGGAATCCATCCAAAGAGGGCCTCGAGACGGTCTGACGAAGCTGCTGAGAAGGCATATGATGCTGCATTTGTGGTTGTGAGTGAGGTCTTACTTGAGGACTTGCCGGCAATGGATGGTTGGCATATCTCTGGCTCGGTCCTGGTATTTGTTGTCTTGGAGGAGGAGGTCTTGGGTGTTGCGCCATAGGCTGCTGAGGATGCAATGGTGGTGTGTTCGTTCTCTGGACATGTCCCTGCTGCGGCACTGGAGGCTTCCTTACTGGTCTTTGTTGTGGTTGTGATGGTTGTTGACCTCTGCCAAATGCTTCACCAGGAGTTGGAAAGTGCTTTGATGTTCAGTTAGCTAGGATGGTCTTCGAATGCTGCGACCAGAACTCACGATAAGATCATCTCCCGTGATGACATTGTTTGATTTTTTACCCATTTCAGTGATGGGGTCAAGAATCAAAATTGAATAACCTAGACATGAAGCTGTATTACTAGGTTATTTAAGCTGGTTCACGATTAGGGTGGTGTACGGATGTCGACGATAAATAATATATGAAGATCTCTTCAGATCAACTGATATATTAATAGAAACAGGCCTTTTAAACTAAATCATTCTATATTTATAATCTACTTGCTCATCTACAATCCATCTCATTTTTTTACCTTTTTATTTTACAGATAAATAAAAAAAAACACTATCCTATGAACTTTCTTTGCAAATCAAACACAACCTTTTCAACATTAAAGGATGCATCTTTCAATTGTAAAGATACGATATATTTCATTAATTTGTATTAAAAACACACATTGCTTTTGCCTTCCCCTTTTGATTTATTTATTTATTTATTTTTTCTTTTGTTTGAATCATTATTCATGTTGTATGCTTCCCGATTCCTTTTGATCTTTATATTTATATTTTGCTATTCATTACAAGATTCTTAAGCTTTTAATGATGAAGCTCTTCTCTTTTTAACTTCAGCTCTTTCAGCTTTACGTTCGTGTAAACGTTGAGCTAATAATTGAGCGTATTCAGCAGCAGCATCTCTTTGAGCTTGAGCATTTCTGATTTTCAATGATTTCAAATGACGTTTTCTTTGTAAAGCTTGTGGAGTGACTAAACGTTGGATCTTTGGAGCTTTAGTGTATTTCTTTTCACCTTTAACAACTTCTCTTCTGATAACGTATTGTCTAACATCATCTTCTTTAGTTAAACCAAAGAATTTTCTAATGTGGTTAGCTCTTTTTGGACCTAATCTCTTTGGAACTTGATCATCAGTTAAACCTTGGATGTCAGCATCACCTTGTTTAACAATAACTAATGATAAAACAGCTAAATCTGGACCAACAATGGCACCTCTAACAGATTTTCTCTTTCTTTCACCAGATCTTCTTGGTCTGTAACATGAATGGCCCTTGGCTAATAATAATTTAACTCTGTTTGGTAATAAAACACCTTGTTTCATTGGGAAACCTTGTTTGTCGTTACCACCAGTGATTTTGAAAACGTAACCTTTGAATTCATCACCAACTGATTCACCTTCAACTTCAGCACCAATTCTCTTGTCGTAGAAAACTCTCACACGGTGTTCATCTTCAATATCGATGACTTTTTGAGTACCGTTTGCTGGGTAAGCAATGTTTAATTTCATTTTGAAATATGGTTGTTTATAATAATGTACTCGTTAAACCCTCTAAGATGTATTTCAACTATACATTAACCAGTACTTTCAATTTGTTGATAATTTCGTGGTTGATGTTTTTGAAAAGTTTGATGGTGTCGGGATGTTTTCGCTTTTAAATCGCTATGGACATTAAATTTTGTGAGACTGCCCTATTTTGAGTCACGTGAATCGAGATTTGAGCCCTAGTATTTATCACTTATAAGTCTAATCATTATCAAGTGTCGTTTAACTAGACTATTCGATATGATAACCTTCTAGATTAGATATCAAGTAACAGATCAAACTACAAGTTTTCTTTTTACCTTATGTGCTATCTTTTTTTAGATTTTATTAAACAGTACAAAATACATAAACCTCACCAATTAATTTAAAATCTTCTACCTTGTGGTCTTCTACCTGGTCTTTCTGGGGCAGATTCTTGTAGACGGGTTTGAGGTAAGACACCAGCTGGGACGTGTAAGTCTTCACGTAAGTATTCAACACCTTCATCAGTTAAGGTGTAGTAATAGTATTGCCATGAGAATTGGGTTTTAACGTAACCTTTTGAGGTTAATGATTGTAAAGCTTTGATGACGTACAAGTTTCTGGTGTCAATTTCATCGTGTTTTGGTTGGTTGAAATCCTTCTTGGCGACAACAACACCTTCTGTTTGAATATTGTTAGTAAATCTAGATCGTTCAAGTAAAAATTCAAGATTGAGATTATTGTGAAAATGGATATCAAGTTCAAAGTCGTATTCGCATTGGAGTTTCTTTGAATATGATCTGTGCGTATATATTCCACGCAATAAAATGAATCTGAGCCTTCAAGTTGTAAATTTGATGTACTAGTATTTGTATTTGTTTGAGATATTCAATGTCCTATTGTGAATCTATGATTCCGTGTCCTATAGTTTCAATACTCCACGATAGACAATAAGTCTAGCTGATCACATCCTCTCTAGCTGTAGCTCTTTTTCATTCTCTTTCAACTTCACATTGGTAATTCTATGATAATTCTGTTTGGCTTGACTTGAATAAAACGACATCTTGAAATTTTCGATATCCATTAACAATCACAGGTATTCCAATCTATCTTCCTCTTTCTAAAACATACCGTTGAACAAGTACTTGTGGATTTTGTTTCTGTCTTCTTTTGGAATAAGCATGATGGCGATACTACTTTCTTGATGTCCTAAGAGTGTTTACGTTAGATTATATCAAGTGTAAATTTTGAGTTGAATACTTTTCACCAACCAACGCTGTGAGGATTGAGACTTCGCACACTCTGAGATTTTTTTCTCGAATTCGCGGATTCTGCGCGTACCAGCGAGTTATTCGTTTTGACTTTGGCGGTTACGAAAATTGTGCTTGGTGATTTTGGCGGGAGTTCTATAAGGCGTGTGAGTAACAAGAATTTGAACTCCTGGATGTCTGGGTGTGCGACGCTGCAGCCCTAGTCAGGTGACTTTATTTTCTCATCACATGATCTGAATGCCCTAATTCTCGCCTCTCATTCTTTAAATTTGACACATTACACATTTTAGTGCTGCTGTTATCTCTGTTAAGCATCTGATTACACATCGCACATCGACTCATTAAAGATTTCAAAAGAGCGTCTATACTATGCCTATACGACTAGATGATTCTAGACAGGACAGCATCAGTACTCACAGACATGGAAGTGCTACCGATATAGAGGCTCAAACAACATCCCAGGAGGAGATAAACAACAATGAGAATGAACCGGATACAAGATCAAATACATCTACAATCTCGTATAGAATCGTCAAATTCTTGTCACAGTTCAAAATATTACTGATTCCAGTACTCAACTGGACAATCCTTGCCATATTCGTGGGGTTCCTGTACAAGTTAATTCTCAACTATAACTCAATGTACGAGAGGTCAAAACTGCTCACCACTGTAACGGCAAATGTTCTACTTTATGGGTTTTCAGATACTTTAGCTCAAAGTTTATCTTGCTTCTTCGCCATGGTGAATAACAGAAATACACTCAGCAGAGGATTAAGTAATAGATCAAATAGCATTGGGTCCATTCAATTGGGAAATTATAACCTGGGATCGAGCTTTACAGATTCTCCAGATGAGAGTATGTTATACACAGATTATGGTGATCCAAATTTTAGAAATAATCATAACCGTTTAGGCTCTCACTTACAAGGTGATAATTTTCAAAAGTTATCTAAGCAAACTGATGAGGACGTTTTCAACTTTTATAGATTTGTTGGGTTCATGTTTTGGGGATTTGTTATGGCATTTGTACAAGTTTGTTGGTATTGGGTGTTGAATCATTTTTATACCACAGAACCAACCTTTGTCTCAGTATTGGAACGTGTTATGTCTGATCAATTAGTATTCTCTCCAATATCGTTGTTCTGTTTTTTCTCCTACTCAAATTTTGTTTTGGAAGGTGGTAATAAATTTACACTATCTGAAAAAATTAGAAAGATTTATTTCTCCACTTTGGTTGCAAATTACATGGTTTGGCCTCTTGTGCAATTCATTAACTTCTTACTAATGCCTAAACAGTTTCAAGTGCCGTTCAGCTCTTCAATTGGTGTAATTTGGAACTGTTTCCTTTCAATGAGAAACGCTTCAAATTGAAAATTATTCTCATAATTTGAGAAGATTTCCAAATTTGATCAACTCGATTATTCATATACAGATAAAGAAGATATAATATATCTTACAAACAGAATGCCCAACTAGAGCCTCAGACAACTTACTATTGTCCAATTCCATCAACAATGCTTTCAAAAGATTCATTATTGAATGAAGAGGAGACCAAATGGGATGATTCTAAAGCAATAAGACGTGAATCGCAGTGGTACAAAAAACAGCTGTCGTTATTGAAATGGTGTTTATGCTTATCCATCTTTATGTGGCCAATGATTTGTACAAGAGTATTTCAAGCAGAGCTCCCATTGAAACAATTACCCTCAGATTTACTTGCAAGTTACAATGGAACAAACACATCTGAATTGATAATAATGCTTGATGGCATTTTCACAGACGAGTCATCTTTAAAGAGTTTACAACCTTCTATATATCTTTCAAATTCTGATTTAGTTTTAGGTTTTACTATTTACGAGGCTGATGAAAATTTCAATACCACTTCTTTTGAAGACTATGATTTTGACTCAATGATGGGGAGAACCTTGAGTATATCCTACAAATTGGATAGACCTAGTGCTAATTACTTTGGATTGAATTCTGACTTGATATACGATTTGCAAGATATCTATGATGTGTCCATTTATGATTTATATTTTGATGAATTCTCTACGGAATTCAACGATTCAATGGATTTGGATATGCTGAGTGTATGGTATCAAATTATGGGTGTGCTTAGATTAATTTTGGTGTTTCTGCTACTTGGTCTCATAATAGTATTAGGCATATCAATTTATTCCAATGGTTCGAAAAAATTCAAAAGAGTGAATCGTTACGTCATTGGGCCATTATTTGCACTGTTATTCTTAGGGTTTATTATTTGTCAGTCAGCACTCATTCATACATATAGCTCTGACATCACCAAGGTCAACCTTTTCACCTCTTGCTTGGGATTGTGCTTATCCTTGATTATAATTGTTTCAGGGACATTATGATTGATCATCCTTATACTCGACATAATAGTGCACTCTTATCGTATAGATAAACTGATACCTCAAAACCACACGGACAAATCATGAATACGTAGACTAGATCAATGATAAACCTTTTGTTTTTGTATACCAATGTGTCCTTAACAAAAATAATGAAACTTCGCGAATTCTACGAAATTTTTGTAGTGGAATATTTTCAACGTAATAATGGAAGAAGAAAGCCATGTTAGAAGTTAAAGGGCGTTTATTAATTTATTTATCACATCCAACCGATCAAAAATGAGCACCAATACATTAGTCGAGAGACCAGCACAAAGACCAGAACTTATTGATGAAGTTCTATCAACATTGAAAAGATATGATGTTTCAGTCATCAAGGATTTGGAAGACTATCTAGGTCAACAATATGAACAAGATTTCAGTGACCTAAATGCCAACTTGGCCCTTTTGAAACTATACGAATTGAGTGATGAAACCTCAGTTGAAAGACAAGAAAGCACTACAAAGATTTTGGTCAAGGGTTTGATCCAGTTCACCGATTCTGACTTCACACTATATTTACATTTATTACCACCATACATTTTCTCCACCACAAATGAATACACTGAAAAGATCCAAGGGCTTGTCAGTTTATACGAACTATTGATTGCCAACAAATTTGATCAATTTTTAGCCAAGAACAAAGCATCCTCTCTTGTGGATGATAAGAGTGTGAAATTGATTGAAGAAACCTTCTTGAGTAACAAGAATTCTAAATTTATCATCAGTGAACCAGCCAGTGAAGAAATTCAAATCAACAAACTTAACAAAGTTGTTGGTAAACTCTTACAGAACTAGATGTTTTTAATTTGGGATTGGATATAGAGGTTAATGCAAAGTTAATGTTTTCGGATATGTCGAGGATTAAAGTGTAGGTTATAAGAGAGTAATGATAACCTGCTCAAAACTTTCGGGGACCACAAGCGTAATAAAACTCCTCTAACACACATCCAGTAAATATCTTCTAAAAGCCCACCTTTGTAACTCTTTATCACTCTATTTACATAATTTACCGGTTCAAATGTAGCTCATCGCATGTGCCATACTAATTTTTGATAAGCGCAACAGCGATAAATTTTTTTATTTAGAATTTTTTTACGTATAAGCATCTAGTGGTAGAAGCGATAACTTGTTACACATTATACTTCGATCCTTGATCTTTCATTTCATAGACCAGCTGTAGAAGATGGCTGTGGGTAAAAGAAGAAGATCTGACGCTGACGCAAAGAAGAAGGAGTCACCTTTGGTCAGAGAGGATGCTACCAAGGCACCTCAAAAATCCATATTAGAACAGAGTGAAGTCTCTTTTCCAAGAGGTGGTGCTTCTGCTCTTACTCCTTTGGAATTGAAAGAAGTTGCAAACGAAGCTGCAGGTGATGTGCTATTTGGTAAAGAGTCAACGGCTCCAAGCAGCTCCAAGAAATCAGACGATAGTCGTCCTTTGAAGAAGAAGAAGACTACCAAAGCTTCTAAAACTGAAGAATCCAGTGATAAACCAAGTATTAAAGTGGAAAGTTTAACCTTCAAGTCATTGCAACCTGGTACTGAAGTCTTGGGTCAAATCATCGAAATAAATCGTTTAGACCTAGCTTTATCGTTGCCAGACAATTTAATTGGTTATGTCCCAATCACTTCAATCTCATCAATCATTACAAAGCAATTAGAAGATTTCGAAGAAAGTGATGATGAAGAGGACAGCGAAGATGATGAAGAAGAGCAAGATGATGACGAGAACAAAGTTACAAATGGTGCTTCAAAACCTTCTAAACAATTCCCACAATTATCCAAACTCTTCAAAGTTGGCCAATGGCTTCGTGCAGTTGTTGTTGAATCTACTTTAAAGGGCAAAAAGAAGCAAAACAAAAAGCGTATCCAATTATCCATCGAGACCGAGCAGACCAATAAAGACCTTGAAGACGATGATTTAGTGCCTGGTTCCACTTTACAAGTTTCAATCAAGAGTGTGGAAGATCATGGTTTAATCTTAGAAACCGGTAAAGAATCATTAGGTGGATTCATCTCCAACAAGGAATTGAAAAATGCCAACTACGATCCAAGTACATTATCCCCAGGTACCGTTTTCTTATCAACAATTGTTAACAACAACAAACGTACAGTTACTGTTAAATTGAACACCGGTAAGAAGACACCAGTTACCACAATTTCATCAATTGACTCTATTGTCCCAGGTAATTTCATTGAAACTTTAATCACTGAGGTTCATCAAGACGGTTTAGTTACCAAAACATATGGTTTAGTAGATTCTTCAATCAACTTGGCTCATTTGGGTACCTATAATGCTGAAGATATCAAACATAAATATGCTATCGGCTCAAACATCAAGGCTAGAGTCCTTGCTGTTATCTTGTCAAATGGATCAAAGAAACTTGTTTTATCAGTTCTACCTCATATCGTTAACTTGAACGAAGAGAGTTACGATTCAGATGTTTCATCTGCTCCACTTGAAGAATTCCCATTGGGTCACATCTTTGAATCTGTTGAAGTTAAAGGTCATGACAGTAACTACATCTATGTTAATGTAGGTGGTGATAGAATTGGTCAAGTTCATACTTCAAGAACTGATGGTGGAAAAGCTGGATTATCTGCTACATACACAATTGGATCTCATCATAAGGCTCGTGTTTTAGGTTATTCCCAAATCGACAGAAGTTTTGTACTATCTATGGATCCTAAAGTTATTGAACAACAATATTTGAGAGCCCAAGATTTACCATTAGGTGAAAAAGTCAATGGTGAAGTTTTAAGTGTTTCTGAAAATGGTTTAAGAATCAAGATTTTCAAAAAATTCGAAGCTGTTGTTCCAACTGCTCATATGAGTGATGTTAAATTGATTTATCCAGAAAGAAAATTCAAGATTGGATCAAAAGTTAGAGGTAGAATAATAAATATCTCCAAATTCACATCTGAAATCACTGTTACTTTAAAAAAATCATTAGTTGGTATTGAAAATGTCATCACTAATATTGATCAAGCCATTGTTGGAGAAAGAACTTCAGTCACTGTTGCTTCTTTCAGACCAAGTGGGGCTCTAGTGTCTTTCTTTGGTAACTTGAAGGCCTTTTTACCAAAATCTGAAATCAGTGAAACTTTTGTTAAAAAACCAGAAGATCATTTACGTTTAGGTCAAACCATTACTGTTAGAATTGCAGCTGTTGATAAGGAAAACCACAAAATCTCCGTCAGTTGTAGATTGGTGGAAGAATCAACTGAAGAACAAAAACATGCACTTGATGAATTGGTTCCAGGTAAATCAATCTTGACTGTTGAAATTGTGGAGAAATCTAAAGAATCTGTTATTGTGGAAATTCCTGGTAACAATTTAAGAGGTGTTATTTTTGAAGGTCATTTATCAGATGGTAATTTTGAACAAAACCGTGCGTTGTTGAAAAGATTAGAAGTTGGTTCATCTATTGAAGGTTTAGTACTTGATAAGGATTCACGCTCAAGAATTTTCAATTTAACTGCTAAGAAATCGCTAATCTCTGCAGCTCAAGAAGGTAAATTACCAGTTAAGTTCAGTGATATTTCAATCTCTGAACAATTGATCCCAGGTTATGTTAAATCTGTTACCAATAAAGGTATTTTCGTTGGGTTTGGTGATAAATTAGTTGGTTTAGTGCTGGCCAAATATGCCACTTCTAGACCTGTTGATGATTTAACTTCAGTTTTCAATGTTAACCAATCAGTTTCGGTTAGAGTCATTAGAACTGATGATCAAAATCAAAGATTCTTGTTATCATTGAAAGAGAAAAAAGCATCATCAGATGATATTGTCAATCCTGTTGATGAAAGTATTACATCTGCTAAAGAGTTTGTTCCAGGTAAATTAACCAAGGCTATCATTAAGAGTGTGAAACAAACACAATTGAATGTTCAACTTGCTGATAATGTTCAAGGTAGAGTTGATGTTTCTCAAATTTTCGATAGTTATGATGAGATTAAAAACAAGAAGAATCCATTGAGTTCTTTCAAGAAAGGTGATGTATTAGATGTTAAAGTAATCGGATTCCATGATGCTCGTAATCATAGATTTTTACCAATTAGTAACAGAAGATCCAAGCAAATCTTGATTGAATTAAGTGCAAAGAAATCAGATTTAAAATCAGGTTCATCTCAAAGTTTATCATTTGATCAATTAACCGTTGGTACTGAATGGACTGCTTTCATTAATAACTCTACTGTTGGTTTCTATTTCTTGAATATATCTCCATCAATCAAAGGTAGAATTTCATTTATGGATTTACCAGGTGATGCTGCTGCCTTAAGAGACTTGGATGAAAATTATCCAATTGGATCTGCTTTAAGAGTTAAAATTAAAGCTGTTGATACTGAAAACAACTCTGTTTTATTAACAGGTAAACAAGATTCTATCTCTACAATTGAAGACGTTAAAGTTGGTGCTGTTGTTCCATCAAGAATCTTGAGAATCACTGAAAGTTTTGTCATTGTGGAATTAGCTGAAAATGTCACAGCAATGTCATTCATCACTGATGCTCTAAGTGATTATTCAAAGAAATTGGATGATGTTTTCGATAAAAATGATATTGTTCCAGCTACCGTGCTTTCAGTTGATGAACATAATAGAAAGATTCATGTTTCATTACGTTCTGATGATGCTAAGGATAAATTGATTACTAAATCTGATGATTTGAAACGTGGTGAAGTTGTTCATGGATTTGTTAAAAACATTACAGATAAAGGTTTGTTTATTGCTCTTGGACGTACTGTTACCGGTTATGTTAAAGTTAGTGATGTTTCAGATTCATTTATTAAGCAATGGAAGAAATATTACAAACCTCATCAACATGTTATTGGTAAGATCATTAGTGCTGATGCAGATGGTCACGTTACTTTAACTTTAAAAGAATCAGAAGTCAATGGTGAATTGAACATTTTGAAACGTTTTGAAGATATTGTTGTTGGTGATATTTTTGAAGGTTCTGTTAGAAGAGTCACAGATTTTGGTGTTTTCATCAAATTAGATGGTACATTAAACATAAGTGGATTGTGTCATCATACACAAATCTCTGATAATAAGGTCTCTGACTTGGAAGCATTATTTGGTGAAGGTGATAGAGTTAAAGCCAAGGTTTTAGCTGTTGATGCTGATAAGAAACAATTATCACTTGGTATGAAGGCTTCATTCTTTACTGAAAAGGGTGATGATGAAGACGAAGAAGATGTTGAAATGGCTGATGCTCAAGAAGAAAGTGATGATGAAGAAGAAGATGAAGAAGAAGAGGATTCAGTTGATGCCGAGGATGAAGATGAAGATGAGCTAGTTGAAGATGCCTTCAATGCTGAAGAATCTGATGAAGACTCTGAAGACTCTGAAGATGAAGATAATGAAGATTCCAAATCCAATGAACAGAAGAAACTTGGTGGATTAACAACAAATGGGTTTGATTGGACTGCTAGTATTCTTGACCAAGCACAAGCTGATGAATCTAGTGACGAGGAAGATTTCACAGAGGTTAAAAACAAGAAGAAGAAGAAGACAAATCAAGCTGTTGAAGATGCGACTGGTGATTTACAATCCAAGGCACCTGAATCTGTTTCAGATTTTGAAAGATTAATTATTGGTAATCCAAACTCTTCAGTTGTATGGATCAACTACATGGCTTTCCAAATGGGATTAAGTGAAGTTGATAAGGCTAGAGAGATTGCTGACCGTGCTTTGAAATCTATAAATTATCGTGAAGAACAAGAAAAATTAAACATTTGGATTGCTCTACTGAATTTGGAAAATACTTTTGGTACTGAAGATACTTTAGAAGATGCATTCAAACGTTCATGTGAATACATGGACTCTTTGACTATGCATCAAAGATTAATTGCCATTTACATTGCTGCTGAAAATTATATTAAAGCTGAAACTTTATTCAGAATCACCACAAAGAAATTTGGTAAAGATTCAGTAACGGTTTGGGTTAGTCATGGTAGATTCTTATTACAACAGGGCAAATCTGAACAAGCCCATGAAGTATTGGCCAACTCATTGAACTCATTACCAAAACGTGAACACATTTCAGTTGTACGTAAATTTGCTCAATTGGAATTTGACATTGGTGATGCTGAACAAGGTCGTACCTTGTTTGAAGGTTTGATCGCTGATGTACCAAAACGTATCGATTTGTGGAATGTCTACATTGACCAAGAGATCAAGAAGAAGGATAACAAGAAAGTTGCTGATTTATTTGAGAGAGTCTTGTCCAGAAAGATCAGTCGTAAACAGGCCAAGTTCTTCTTTGGTAAATGGTTAGCATTTGAAGAGAAACACGGGGACGGTAAGACCACAGACTACGTCAAGGCCAAGGCCAAGGACTATGTCCAAAAAAACAAGGAGTAGAGTGCTGATGGAGGCTCTTGTGTATAGTATATTAATTCGAAAGTCATGTATGTTATAATATCGGTAGTTTTAAAGCGCGCTGACACAAAAACAACATTTGGCACAGATACAACACTTTTAGTTGATTTAAGTGAACGATGAATCATAGCAGCTGTTGAAGAAGTGGCATAGAGAAGAACGATACCAGTATGAGAGTGCAAGGAGTGGTGGTGTTGGTGTCATTGTTATCGCTCGTTTCAACGAGAAGCACACACAGTTCTTCCACAAGAATCCTGTACATAGCACAGTCCAGCAGTTTCCAGAGCTTGGTTCTGTGCGAGGAGGCCTCGAGCAGGCTCTCGTGCTTCAACAGATACTGGGCCCAGCTAGCCACAGAGACGGGACAGAGCCAGAGGAGCTATAGGTGAGTTGTCCGTATATGGTTGTATCGGTGGAATACTAACAACGATGGAAGCTGCGTGTACAGCAAGCTGAGATCAGAGGGCAAGTCGATATTTGCATTGGATGTACTATCGTGTTTTGGTGATGAGAATGAGGTCCTTGAAGAGAATGTGAGAAGCTGGTTATGGAATGAATTGGGTATAGTTCTTGCAGTCATTGCAAGTTTGGTATTATATGTCAAGTATCTGGGTAATGTGGGAGAAGAAGAGTCTGAAGAAACCACATTGATCCCTGGCGAGTGGTCATTCTCACAGAGAGAAGGGTTGAAAGATCAAATTCACAAAGACCAACACAAGAGTGATGTGATTCCAGAAGCGTCTAAAAATGAACCAAAACCCTGTTTAATAGCCTTCAATGGGAAAACATTTGATTTGAACACTGAAAAGGGCAAAACTGAGTGGAAAGCCCGTTTCAACCAGTCACTGGAATTCAAGGCAGAGCCCAAAGCGGATCAGATTTCGTTATCAAGAGATGGGACTGTCGATAGTGATTCTCTCTCCAAAGACACCGATATAATTGTGAATTCTACATGCTCCATATCCAAAGCAAATCCTGTTTCTTTGAGCCGCATCACTTTGTCCAACGAGGAGAATGTGTCAGACAAGCCAGTGAGAAGAGCACGGACAGATTTGAACATTCATGACCCACAGAAGCCAGTTCCATCGGTTTTGGACCACCCAATTACTGACAAGAGAGGAAGACCTCTCAGACGGATCTTCATTCCTGGCCGTGGATGGGTCTCGAAAAAGGTCTTGGAGCTGGAAAGGCTGCAGTTGGTGCAAGAGGTTGCACGTTCGCAGGTTGTACCAGCTCAGACGTTGAGCTATTGATTATGGAGCTGCTTATAATAAACTCTTGCACAAGTCTGTAAACTCATGTAGAATTGTAATGGCTTATGTACCCGCGATTTTGGGCCATCCCGAAAAAATGTGATGGGCTTATGTTTGTGTTTGATTTAGCCAGAACAGGGCTTCTTCAACGAAAAGAGGAACCATTGGTGTCGCTCATGACCCTGAGAGATATCTACACTGTTGTATTTGACTTTCCTTTAGCAAACCCAGCAGAAAGTACAGCAAAAGACGGACTAGAGCTGGACTTTTGGTGCTCCGAGGCCATCAAAGAACAGAACATCTTTAAGCCATTGAACACATGGGGAAAGTTGGATAAAGAAGAGCAAGCATACAATAAGGAAGCTATAGCTAGTAGTCATTTACAGCAAGATTACAGATTCAGTCCCCTACACATCATCGCCATTGACAATTTACAAAGTATGAAGAGTGATCCAAATGAGCCGTTGAAGGCAAAATTCTTGAACTATGGGGTTGTAAGACTTTACAAAGAGTACGATTCAAATTCTAAAGAGCCAGCTGATGAGATCGAAGTGGAATCTGATGACACTACAGTGGCTATTGTTGCTGTGCCGAACTATCTTTCTCCAACGGATCTCTTGGTGTTTTTGGGGAAATCAGTCACTGATAATGTATCACATTTTAGATTGATCAAAACTGATAAGGTCAATAGATTTATGGCATTGATGAAATTTAGAAATAATGAAGCGGCTAGAAAATTCCAAAATGAATTTAATGGGATAAGTTTCAACTCTATGGAATCTGAAAATTGTCATGTTATATTTGTGAAATCTGTTATTTTCAAACCTTTAAATTCTACAAATTTACAATCTGGTATCCCATATCTATTAGAAGACCCCTTTACATTACAAGTGAGGAAACGAGATCAAAAGGATAATGTGAGTGAACTTGAATCTTCTAGTGTGGTGAAAGAATTACCAACTTGCCCCGTCTGTTTGGAAAGAATGGATTCTGAAACAACAGGTCTTTTAACTATTTCATGTCAACATACATTCCATTGTAATTGCTTGAGTAGATGGAAGGATGATACATGTCCAGTGTGTCGATATTCAAGTCTAACATCCAATCCTTTAACTCTTAGAGATGGCTCAGAAAATTGCACAGTGTGTGGAGGTGAAGAAAACTTGTGGATTTGTTTGATCTGTGGTAATATAGGATGTGGGAGATATAACTCAAAACATGCCATCCAACATTATGAGTCAACAAATCATTGTTTCGCCATGGATATATCAACTCAACGTGTATGGGATTATGCAGGTGATAATTATGTCCATAGATTATTACAAAACGAATCAGATGGGAAACTGGTGGAATTACCTGGTACGTCAGCATGTTCACCATCTAGCTCATCAGAACCAAAGGACAAGAATAGAGATTATGCATTTGAATATACAAATGTCTTGCTATCACAATTAGAGTCTCAAAGAGAATACTATGAATCAAGAATAATTGAATCTGCAGATAATTTACAGAATGTAATATCAAAATCCAAAGTAACAAAAGATCAAGTTGATTTACTCAATCAAAAATCTATTCAGATGACTCAAATGATGGAAAAATTCAAAATAGAGCATGAAAGAAACACCCAGGCATTATTTTCCAAGATGGAAAAAGCTGAACAGATTAAAAATTTAGCAAGAGTCTTTGAAAAAAAATGGAAAGATGAACATGCAATCACTGAAGCCCTTTCAGAGAAAATCAAAACACTTGAAACCACTCAAGAAACTATGAAAAATGAAAATGAAGAATTAAAATCACAGGTCACTGATCTAATGTTTTATTTGGAGTCTCAAAACAAATTCAAAGATGCTTCAGAAGATGTGAAGAACGGGACAGTAGTTATGCAAGAGGGAAGGTCTTCTAGAAGAACGCGGAAGAAGTGAATTGTACCTAGGCTAGTTACGGCAAAACCATCAAATATACTAACGAATTTACGGTGAATAGCAAGTCCAAATGTAGGAACTTGATTATCGTTATTCTCCGTATAAATTTCAACTATATACTATTATTGAGAGCCCGCCGCGGCCCGCGGAACGACGGATGTCCGGGTGTTGCAGATAAGAGATTACGTAATCTCTGAAGCAGCTCTCGAAATTTTTTTTCTTCTCTTTGGTCAAATGGGCTCAAATATAAAGAAGAAGTGTTATCATTATAGATATTTTCTTTAAAGCTTCTTTAACCGAACTTTCCACTAGGCATCAGTGCTGAAAAATATCAATAGACTCATCATCAAATTTGATCTATTAATCATACACAACTTTTAAATCACACATACAAAGATGGCTAAAAATTCAATAAAATTAATTGCCAATGATGTTCATAGAGTGCTGGCAGAACATGTTTCCAAAAGACTTGGTATCCAATTAACAGATGTCACTTTGAAAAGAGATTCTAATGGTGAAGTATCGTTCTCAATCAATGAATCCGTTCGTGATGAAGATATCTATATCATTATGCAAGTTGGATCAGGTATTGTTAATGATAGAGTCTTGGAATTATTAATTATGATTAATGCTTGTAAAACTGCATCAGCTCGTCGTATCACTGCTGTGATACCAAATTTCCCATATGCTAGACAAGATAGAAAAGATAAATCAAGAGCTCCAATCACTGCTAAATTAATGGCCGATATGTTAACTACGGCTGGTTGTGATCATGTTATAACTATGGATTTACATGCTTCTCAAATCCAAGGTTTCTTTGATGTCCCAGTGGATAACCTTTATGCAGAACCAAGTGTTGTTAGATACATTAGAGAGCAAATCCCATATGAAGAAGCTATAATTGTATCTCCAGATGCTGGTGGTGCTAAAAGAGCTGCTGGATTAGCTGATCGTTTAGATTTAAATTTCGCATTGATCCATAAGGAAAGAGCAAGAGCTAATGAAGTTTCAAGAATGGTTTTGGTTGGTGATGTTACAGATAAGATTTGTTTGATTGTTGATGATATGGCTGATACTTGTGGTACATTGGCTAAAGCAGCTGAAGTGTTATTAGAGAATAGAGCTAAATCAGTCATTGCTATTGTTACTCATGGTATCTTGTCAGGTAATGCAATTAAAAATATAAACAACAGTAAATTGGACAGAGTTGTTTGTACAAATACCGTACCATTTGAAGAAAAACTAAAATTATGTCCAAAGCTTGACACTATAGATATAAGTAGTGTCTTGGCTGAAGGTATACGTCGTTTGCATAACGGTGAAAGTGTTTCATATTTATTCCGTAATGCACCACTATGATAGATGGTGATACACAATGTTTTTCCCCCAATACACAAATACCAACATCATGATGATAATAGATTAGTAGAGAGTAATATAAAGATCATAAATTCTATCTATAATCCATATTTAGAGGCATCAAATTCAGTTAATGACCCAAGTAATTCACCATGACCTTCAATATGTTTATGTTCTTCTCCATCCATCACTTTCAAAGCTCTTGGATCTGGAATCCAAATAACATAGGCACCTGCAGCCTTCCCTGCGATTAATCCTGGTAGGGCATCTTCGAAAACAAGACACTCTTCAGGTTTAATTTCAGCTTCACCTGATGGTAAATCTGAGTTTAATGATTTCAAAGCAGCTAACCAAATATCTGGAAATGGTTTACCTCTACCTTTTGGAATTCTTTCATCATCACCAGTGACAATGTGTTTACCAAATAATTTGAAAACTTCTTGTAAATGTGCTGTTTTACGTTGAAAATTAACTTTATTGGATGAAGTTGCTAATGCGAATGGAATTTTTTTATCATCAAGATATTTAATTAATTCAGCAGCACCTGGTAAAAATTTACATTTCTTCCATTTCACTTCCTGTGGAATGTTGTTAATCAAAGAGTTCATTTCAAATATCAAAAAATAAGACTCACTTGTTTCTTTATATTTTTTTCAATCAATTCTTCTGGGGTATACGGTAAATCGTATGCTTCAATCAATAATCTTGATGCATCTGGTCCTGGACGACCTTGTAGTTGAATCTTCACATCCCAGGTCAAAGGACCCTTCCCATGCTCGGCCAAAAGCTCATTGGTGACCTCTGTGTATATATCCTCGGTATTGATGAGTAAACCATCCATGTCTAACACTTCATTAGTATGGTGTGGTGTGATTAAACGTGCTTTGGAGACATACCGAAAAGACATGCTCTAATTCTTCACAAGGATGTTAGTAATGCTGCTGGTGATATCAATATATAGACACTCACTGTTTGTTGGCAGTCATGATGTATTTAAATTATGTTATCTGGGTATAATTGATTCTACGAAATGAATAAAGTTTCAATCAACGTTTTTTATTATACTTCGCGGATCATATAAAATCGATGCTCGCGATATCATCAAAAAGTGCTAAAGACCTCAATGAAACTTGTGACTACGAATCAAAACTAAAATCAAATTAATTCATATTAAGCGAGTTTATCATTAGACATTAGTTGAATCATTATCGGGTCTGCAAACTCAAAAGCTTACCAAATTGGAGGATTGACTCATAAAGGAGGTAATGGAGTTCTGCAGACAGGACACTGAAGCTTATATTTCATCCAAGACTCAAGACATTGCGTATGGAAGATGTGTCTACATGGTGTTACCATGTAGTTTCTTCTTGCAATGAAATTTGAAGGTTGATCAAAATTGGATTTGAGTAATGGTAAATCAACAGTATTCATACAAATAGCACAATCAATGGTACAATGACCATCTCCAGAATCTTTGTTTACAGTAGTTGTAGGGTCATCGATTGATGCATGATCATGTTCGATACCAAAACTAGCTTCCAAATCAGCTTCTGTTAAGACTGGGTGATAATTATAGGTTTGTGGTAATAATGATTTTGGTAAGAAAAATCTTGCACCAAAGATTTCTTGTAAGAATAACAAAAATATCTGTAGTGCCAACCAAGATGATAATATAATAAAGAACTTTAGATCATAATGATGTTGGAAAACATTTGATTTGATGACAAAGATGTAAAAAATTGGGGTAAGTCTGATAAATGTTGTACCAAATATAAACCACCATTTGAAAGAGCGATGTGATCCTCTAATTATGTTTCTGTATACTTGAGGTAACCAATATGAATTCAACACAAATAACAAAACGTATTCAAAAAGTTGTCTCTGCTGTTTTGGCCACATGACAGAGTTTAAAATCAGAAATGTGAAAACAATTAATGTGAAAAAGAACCTAGAATAGATTGCTCCACTAACCTGTGATTCATCCTGTACAGGGTCATTTACTGGTTCTGGTTGTATTGGTTGTTGACCTGAACTTTCATCATTCGAATTATCATCCATAGCTCTTCCTTGTAACGCAGTGAATAAATTCAGTGATCTTTCATTGATTTGTGAAACGTAAATGCTAATCATGTATCTCATTTCAAAAATTGAAGCCAATATAAATGATAAAAATGCACTAACAGTTAAAGGCAAGTATAATTTATTCAGCACAGCGGAGCTCAGAAGATATAACATCGATAAACATCCATCAACCAAACTCATTAGACAAATAGACCAAAATGAGATTCTTGAAATTGTAGAAGGTGTATTTGTTTGATTCATTTGTTTCATAATCAAAAAGATTTGAGCAAGTAATAACAAGATTCCAAAAATGATGAATTGATGTAGTTGGAAAATTTGGATTTCTTTTTTAATACCAATAGCAGATGGTATACTTAATTGAATAGCACAATCTGGTGAATATACTAAACCTGTTAAATTCAATTTTGGTACCTTATCAAAATCTATTGGACGACCAATTGGATTTGCCAATTCTTCATCAAGATTTTCAATTTCTTCAATTGTTAAATTCACCTTGTTTAAATGGAAATAACTAATATATTCACAATGTGATTCTGAAGATTGTATCATTTGATATAAGTAATTGAAATTTATATCCAAATTTTCCTTTGGGTTTAATGTCTTGAATAGAGTTTGTTCCAAATACGTTAATGATAAATTTTGAGTATTTTGGAAATTTGTTTCATCAAGTGTTAATTTTTGTAACCCACCATAGAAACTTAGGAACTTGGCACTATTTGTAGATGTCAAGATATTACCAGATTCAACAAAATAAAAACCTTTTGTTTCAATTGAATGTTTTAAAGCTTCATTCTCATCCGAAAATTCAAAATCTATATTTATCAACTTAATCTTATCCTCCAATTGATTAAACAAATGTTTGTTGATGTGTTTAACAATTGATACGTCAATTTTAACATTTCCTGATGGATACGTTATATTACCCACCGTGCCCACAGTGAAATCATTATTAGCTAAATCTGAATCATAGTTATGAAGATATTCGGGTAGAGCTAATGGCATTTTAGCGAATGAATTATTTTCATTTGTGAATTCCCCATATACCGTTGACGATATGTTTTTGTAATAGTTCTTATTTGAACTAAAAGGTGAATCGTCATTTTCTGGTTCATTTTCTAAACTCCATATGGTTGATGCTATTGACGTTATTTCATCTGGAAGAATCGAATATTTTTGATTGTTTTCCCAATGTTCATAATCCTTCCCAGGAATTGGATACGTTTCATTGACCTCACCATCCAATACGTCTTGGTAACTTAGTTGAAACCCAGTTAGATTGCCCCAATGTTGATCAAATGACTGGCTATGGAAATCATTATATGATTGATATAATTGATTTTTGAACAATACCAATTTATCATACTGTTCATCCGAGTTTATGGGTGTGCTTGGAGGCCCCGGTAAGAGAAACGTGAGGAATATCACCAGAAACACGAGATTGTATCTATTCATGATCCAGTGATGTAGGTCTCAAGCTAATCATGAGATTGTTTACCCCCAGAAACATGTCAATTTGCCTCTCAAATTAAATTTGGAATCTTCAAATCAGCCAGGGCACAAACCATTACCAGAATCACAAATCCGGTAATTACCGTATGTGGAAATAAAAATTGTCAAGCTAATCCATAATCCAGCAAAATACCTCTTTGAGCAAA
Organism: Hansenula lynferdii; assembly: GCA_030582155.1. Lineage (NCBI taxonomy): Eukaryota > Fungi > Ascomycota > Saccharomycetes > Phaffomycetales > Wickerhamomycetaceae > Hansenula > Hansenula lynferdii. The sequence goes on along the minus strand of JAKTWT010000035.1, from coordinate 16,636 downwards.
TGAAATTATTCTCAACTTTCCAGTGGAAAAATAAGCGGATTGTTCTTGGTTGTTAAGTTCCAGAGGTTAGTCACATCTGTTACACTGGGTTTCACTGACTTATAGCTTGAAGAGGGTTTTCGGACTGCGACTAACAAAGATAAAGCCAAATGGACTTAAGGACAACTTGAGTGTAAAAGAAAGAGTCATTTAAAGGATGTGTTGTGTTTAAAGTTGGAGCTTGAGCTTGGTTATTTGAAGCACCTAGACGCAACTCCACAATCTCTCCACAATGTTGCATAAGATGATCAACAATAACGAACGACAAACAACTCTTCATACGTTGGAAACTACGCAAATCGCAATCTTACTGAGCCGTAAATGCTCTCCTTTTACTGAGACTTTTGAATTAGATTGATCAGCTATATCCATGGAAGTTATGTACCCCAGAGAATACTGTGAGACAGCTACGCCCTGTGCAGCCTTCTAAGCTCTAGATTTATAACTCCAGTAAAGAGACATAGAGACAGGACATATTGACTAATTATATACCTGGTCATACTGTTCCAGATTAGCAGAGACAGACTTTAAAGATGAGTATACGTTTTAATCTTTGTCTCATCATAAGAACCATAAATACTTGCTGCATTGATGCATCACCAATCGTTCAGCTTCTCAAGATATCAAACAACAAGGATGAAGTGCTGAGGATATTTCCAAAATAATAAAATCCTCTGTCCATTAGTTTATCAAATTTAAAGTTCACTTTACCCCAGTCCCTTTATATACGTGCCACACCTAGACATACTTGTATAACTCAACAAGGTTTCAAGGAGATAAAGTCGTGATGAATTTCGTATTGAACCTTAACAAGAGATTCCATATCAATGAGGCTTGCTGACTTTCCATATAACCGCATTTTAAAACCTTATACCTTCAATTAATGCATGATAGCTATCTTCAAGCTCTAGTAGTTTCTTTTATTTGTTGAGCACTTTATCTAAAGACTTTCTAGCGGTGGTGCCTGTCAACTTAGGAGCTCTCGAAAATAAAACACAGAATAATTTGAAGCTCATGATCATTCAACTTCACCCCCCTCTCCTTCCTTTATCTGACTGAACATATCTGATCAATGGTATAAATATGACACCATATCCTAGAAATTTCCTCGATGATTTACTCATTTATTAACCATTCATTTTAATATGTCCAATTTTCCAGATGATTTAGAAAAGCAAACAGTTAGTCACAGTTCTAATGTTGGTGATATTTCATCCACCGATGATCCAAAACCTTTAAATTCCACTGGTAGTGGTATTCATAGAATTACAACCTCAACAAATGGTGATGTTATTTACTTGGGTGAACAAGCTTTCCATAAAAGTGAATTGATGAATGCATTTGCAGGTGATTTGAATCCAGGTTTACATACTCAACCTCATCGTCCAATGGGTAATCCAGTTCCATTAGGTTTATCTGGATTTGCAATTTGTTGTTTTGTTGTTTCATTGGTTAATTGTGGTGCTAGAAGCACTGTAAATGTTAAATTGATTGGTGGTGCTGCCTTATTTTTTGGTGGTGTTATTGAATTGATTGCTGGGTTATGGTGTTTGGTGATTGAAAATACATATGCAGCAACAGTTTTAGGTAGTTATGGTGGATTTTGGCTTGGATTTGGATCAATTTTGGTTGATTTAGGTGGAATCACATCAAGTTATGAAGATGAAACTGAATATCAAAGTGTTTTAGGGTTTTATTTGATAGCTTGGGTTATTTTTTCATTCATGATGTGGGTTTGTACATTTAAAGCCACTTGGCCATTCTTTACTTTGATGTTTTTTGTTTGGACTTTTATCATGTTTTTAGCCATTGGGTACTTGGTTCCTTCCCCAGGATGTTTGAAAGCTGGTGGAGTTATAGGGCTGATTGCCACATTCAATGCATTTTATATTATATTCGCTGGTGTTGCAGATGCAAGTAATTCATACATCACCATCAAGGCTAGACCAATGCCACATGCTCCAACGGTCTAGATTTTTGTTTGATGAGCTGCTGGCAGTTTCATTGGTAAATATCTCGTGTCAAATAAATTGATTTCACCTAAAGAGCTCCTCTGTAGCAGGAATTAGATTTGTAGTAAAATACTTGTAATGTTTTGATTTATGTTGATACACGTAAGTTTGACAGAAAGATGTCACGTGTATAGACAACATTTTAGGCACCAAAGTTATCATAATAACCAATGGACATGAGGCTGAAGCATGAAACAATAGCAAACCACGGTTATTTATTGACAAACGACAAGTTCAAACCTTTGGCTGCGCAACTATATAGTTGTTTATATTATAGCTTTTTATATTAGGTTTGCTTACAGTTGACTTTGACAGGCCCGAAATTATAATCTCATCGATCTAGGTGACAAAAATTGACAACACCCACCAACTAGCGATATACTATGGCGAGTATTTAATCAAAAGTGTTCTCTGCTTCGGCAATATGAAGCTTGACCGGGCCAGTTGTGCGTTGAGCCCTAACATCACAAAGAACGTCCAGCTTTTGACGATCTTTCTGGAAATTGGCTGCACTCGCCACACAGAAGCCACAAATCACGTATTATTTGATCAAGCGTTGACAGCCCACAAGCAGCCGTTAAGCGTTAAAACAATATGACCACCGTCTGCTACAAAGCTACCTCACACAAGCCACGGAGCCATAGCATTGTGGCTTGAAAGCAGCATCTCAGATTCTCTTCGCACCACTTAAATATCACCCAGAACCCTGCTTTATGAACAAACAATGGTTTCACAACAGAGATGCAACTCGTCTAATTATCCCACTTCTATACACTCAAACAGCTCAGGTATGTCGAGTCAGAAAAGGAAGCTATCCACTACAGAGTCTGTCTTACTGCTGGCCAGTGAAGATTTCAGAGATCTCCCAAACTCTCAAGACCTCAAATATAACAATAATGATCCAGAAAATGGTCCATTGTTTGATAACAGACGTGCTGGTTCAAGATCTTATCAATCGTTAGACTCTGTGATACCAGAGAATTCAATTGAAGAGGAAGATGAAGAAGATGTTTCCATCTTGAAGATCAAAAATCTTTTCCAAATCGAAGTGTCGCTGCTATTGAATGTCTTGTTGGCGGCTTTTGATGGTACAATTACCGCTTCAACTTATACAATCATTGGAAGTGAGTTTAACGCTGTTCAATTAGGATCATGGATAACAACTTCATACTTGATCACTTCAACGTCTTTCCAACCTTTATATGGTTCATTCTCAGATGTGTTTGGTAGAAGAATTTGCTATTTCTTTGCAACTAGTGTATTCGCTATAGGGTGTGTTTGTTGCGCATTATCTCAAAATATTTTCCAATTGTTTGTGGCAAGAAGTATAACTGGAACAGGTGGTGCAGGTCTTATCACTTTGGCCACTGTGATTAATTCAGATATTATACCAACTTCTAAAAGAGGATTGTTCCAAGGCTTCCAAAATATCTTGGTTGGTGTTGGTGCAATTCTTGGTGCTTCTTTAGGTGGCTTCATAGCTGATGCCATCGGATGGAGATATTGTTTCCTTATTCAAGTACCTATAAGTTTGGTTGGATTATTATTTGGGATTTTCTATGTTGAAAATCAAGTTGAATTTGATGAGACTAAGGGGATTAAAGACATTGATGTTGAAGGGTCTTTATTATTGGTTGTTGGATTAACTGGTCAACTACTTGCACTAAATGCATCATCAATTTGGTTAGCCGTTGCATCACTCGTAATATTGTTTGTATTCATCAAAGTTGAATTTAATACTAAAAAAATTCCAATCATCCCATTCAAACAAATTCAAAGTGTTCAAAGTTATTTGGTTTTGTTCATTTCAATCTTGACAGGATTCGCCAACTATGCATATATCTTCATCTTACCTTTACTATTCCAAATTGTGTTGGGTGATACACCATCTAAAGCAGGTCTAAGATTAGGTATACCATCATTATTCACTAGTGTTGGATCCTTATTAACGGCATTTTATATGAACAAAAATGTGAAAAACTTGGGAGCACTTGCTCATACTGGTATACTGTTTTTAACTTTGGGTAACGTTCTTGCTCTATTTATCTCCAAAAGAATTCAAGATAAATTATTGAATTTGCTTTTGATACCGGCAAATTTGGGATTGGGAATGTGTAATCCAGCTTTGTTATTCACTTTTATCTTACAATTTCCTAAAAAATTACAGGCAAGTTCCACTTCCACTTTATATTTATTTAGATCCATTGGTCAAGTTTGGGGTGTTGCCACAATTTCGATTGTTATTCAATTATTCTTGAAAACTGAACTAGTTAAAAACTTTAAAAATAGTGATTTGGGAGAAGATAAAATTGACAAAATCATTTTTAAAGTCATTAGATCTATAAGTTATATCAAAACATTACCAGAAGAGATTCAAAACACTGTGGGGATCTCATATGAACATTCAATTAGAAAAGCTCAATTAGGTGCAACTTTAATATGTGTGTTTTGTTTCTCATTATGTTTAGTAAGAGACTACATTGTTCATAAACAAACAAAAGATTTGAAATAGATATCATAGAGTTTCATTATTCTTTAGCGTCATTGTTCGAGGATAAATATCCTATAAATAACCCCATGGCAATGGCCATAATTGTATTAAGCAACACGATGAGTATTTCATTTGTAGTCAAAATTTTATAATCCATACCTCTTTTAGTTCTTTTGAAAGAGGTTGTTTTTATTTCTGGCTCACTTAACTCCAAATCTGATTCATAATCTTCAGAATCCTCTGATGGATAGTAATCTTCATCATCTTCATCATCAAAGCTATCGTAGTATAGATCTTGTAAAGTGAGGTTTTTCGATAATGATCTTTTATTTTGTGGATTATCACCTGAGAATCCTCTATCTTCTTGACCATATTCTATGTACTTTAAGCGTATTGGACTAGAATCATTTTTCAAAGTTGTATCACTATCAACTTCATCATGCGTCAATATTGAGTTGTTATATTGATAGTCTTCCATTTTGAGTTAGTTTAATCGTATCAATTTAACTGATAAGTGTCAAATAGTGAAGCTCGTTTTGAAAATTGAGTTACGACTCGCCGGTTATATATATATTTTTGATGTTGTTTCATAGTTGTGTCATGTTTCATAGTATGTCCGGGGCTACATGTACTGCAAATTAACCTTTACCTGTGATTATGAAAATTTCATGTATGCATAATCTACGGCTCTCATGTGAACAATAAATCACAACCTATAACAAACCTACTTTTCACTCGTATCAATACTCTCGATCTCTTTGTAATATTGCTCCACCTCTTTCCAGCTTTCCACAGTGGTGTCTTGGTTCAATGGTGCTCTACCTAAATAAGTCTCACCAAACCCTTGGGAATGAATAGCTCTCTTGATACCAATAACTCCAAGTTTAGCAGCAATCTCTTCAGCTCTTGATACTGTTAACTGTAATTTTTTCGCTTTGTTAAAATCACCATTTTGGAAAGCATTGAACAAATCAACATAAATTTTAGGGAATGCACCACTTATAGCATCAATTGTACCTTTAGTACCAACTGATAATACTGGAAGTAATATTTGACCTAGTCCAGTGAAAACATTAAAATTGTTCCCACCTGAAAGGATATCCTCGTGTAACCCCACCAAAGTATGATGTGAAACATCACCATGACTGATTTTTGTACCCACAATATTTGGGTGATATGACAGTTTGACAATCGTAGCAGGGTCAACATATATACCATTACTCACACCTGGATATACATAGACCAGGATTGGTAATGAAGCATTGTCAGCTAGCTGGGTATACCAATCCACAATTCCCTGTTGTTTGATGTGGGTACCAAAATATGAAGATGGTAAAACCACAGCATAAGAAGCACCCGAGGATTTCAATGATTCAATCTCATCTAAAGCATCTTGTAATGCATTTGCTGCAACACCACCGATTATCGTGAAACTTGGAATCTCATCATGGGTAGCCTTCACAATTGAAGCTCTTTCTGATCTCGTGAGGTGTGATTGCTCACCGGTTGATCCCATAACGACTAGTCCTGCAATACCATTGTCCTTCAAATACTTTGCGTGCTTGATCTGGGAATCGAAATCAATTGTATGTAAATCAGATTTCTTGAAGAATGTTGGAATGGGTGTATAAATACCTGGGGCTGGTGGGGCGGTCATATTGTACAAAGTGGTTGATAATCCTCAACAAGCACGTAGATGTCTATTCATGTTAAAAGTAGAATGAAACAAAAGATGCTTTATCCCTTTAATTACCAATTGAGCATGCCAAACGAGCAAAACCACTGTTTTCGATGTGAATCGCTATTACTTTTTCGCCCGGAGGAAAGAAGCGCCTTTCCCAAAGTTACCTCTTCAGGTAATTGCGCAAAAACGACAATTCCACACATTTGCGCCATTGCTGCCGAAAACAGTAATCATCACCACAACAAAATTGCGCAATTCCATTTTTCGGTCACTGGGTTTTCTGGGGGATCGCCTGAACTCTACAACAATATAAAATTATGTCAAACCTTTTGAGATTTCCCTTTCTTTGATGTTCAGCCGATAGACTTTTATCATTGAGACGAGAACCAGGTTCCAGGTATCATGTCACAATTTGAGAATCCACTCAACGGACTAACAAGGAAACGGTCCAGACCTTCTTCAGGGTTTGAGGAGGTTGGTTTTGATAACGGACAGGTCAATTCTAATTCGCTTTCAAGGTCCAACAGTGTAAGTGGTGATGGCGAGCTCATGGATCCTGGTAAGATATCAAAATCTTGTGATCTATGTAAGCTGAAGAAGGTGAAATGTGACGGTGGAAAGCCTCTATGCTCGTTCTGTATCAAGAACGATATCAAGGAATGTCGATACTCCATCATGAAGAAACCAGGGTTGAAGCCCGGTTACGGTAAAGCGGTTTCAACCAGACTCGATACATTAGAACAAGAATTACAACTGCTAAGAGCTGAGGTTTCCACTATAAGGCAAGGTGGTATCATACACAACAACAACACAGCAAAAGTTGCAAATGATTCAGCTATTGATTCGCCGTCAGAGTCGACTAATAACAAATCGTTTCAAATACCATCGCTATTAAACCCTGTATCAACCGTCCCCAATGGTACTTTCAATTTTGATCTACCTTCTTCAAGTCATTGTTTATTGTTGCTGGATGTTTTCTTCAAAAATATAAATTCATTGTTTCCCTTGTTGCATCCTGAAAATACAATTACCGAGTTGGAGAAAGCCATCCATAACACATCAAAGGGTATAAAGCCACCGTTGTTATTATACGCCATTATACTGATAACTCTGAAGTTTCTGAACAATGACCAACTTACAGAGGACCAAAGAAATAAGATTTATGAACACTGCAAGGAACATATTATATCAACTTCACTGAGAAGGATCAATATTGAAAGCTTACAATGTATGATACTATTGGCATACGAATCTCTATCAGGGAAGGTCAAAGTACCAGAAAGTTGGAACTATGTTTCGATTGCAGCTGATTATGCAAACTATTTAAAATTGGGAATTGAAAATAGCAATAAACTTTCAATCACAACTGATGATTCACCAACTTCTGTTAATTCATCCATTAACTCATCATTAGATACAGCGGGTAAAAAAAAGCTCAAATCATTAAACAATAGATCTATAAATCTGCTTGCTAAACCAAATAACTGGGTTGACGAAGAATCTAGAAGACATTGCTTTTGGTGTATCTATATATTGGATAAACTATATGCGATATCATCATCACATGATCTCAAACTGAATCCTGCAAAGATAACATGCTTCTTACCATTGAAATTGAATTACTGGTTTAATCTCAAACCTAGAAATGTGCTTCAGTTTAAGACTTTGGTGAATCTAAATAATGTTACAGCCATGTCACCACCTAACGAGGTAACATCAATTTCGGATAGACCATCTTTACAGGATATTGAATCTGCTTATGACTCTTTTGCATTTTACATTGAACTCAATAAGATTATGGGTGATATACATTCTTTTTCTACAGAGGAATTCAACATATTTGATGAAAAGGAAGTGGATGAGTGGAAACGAAAGTTTCAAAGTCTTGATAATCAAATGAATACATGGAGAAGATCATTGCCGTTTACATATCAAAGGTTTTTGAAAAATGGTTCAATTTCAAGACAACCTGGTACAACTACACTTGAACCATTTGATATAATACTCTATGTGTTTTACTACACTACATTTATCAAATTACATTCTCCTTCAGGATACCCACATGGTGAATCAAATTTGTTCAAGCCATCAGAAGATTCCAAGGCACAATGTATGGAAGCTGCAGATGAAGTGTACAATTTTGTATCTCAACTTCCAACATTTACAAATGATGGTGATATTTTCGAAAAATTGGGTCCACATTTTGGTTTTTACATATGGATTAATTGCAGAATTTTGTTTGTTGATGTTATTCACCAGGCGCATAGGAAAGGCAATGTTTCAGATCACCAAAAGAAATTATCTTTCTTTGCTAATGTGCTGAAAAGGATTGGTAAATATTGGAATAGTGCTATTGTATATTTCAAGATTTTGGAATTCTTGAACGTTTCTGACTTGTCATACGTGAGAACCATTGCAAGCTCCCCGGTAAATGCAAAGAGAAATTCTGTTTCGATGAGTGAAGCAGGTGAAGTGGATGGGGACTCAAGTGATGAACAAGAGATTACAGATGAAAGAAGAGAACCAACAAAAGTGGTTACAGATATGAGATTGGGATCACATTCTTTGGTGTATTGGTTCAGTAAACTGGCCGGGGGACAAAATAAACGACTCAATACTCACAACACAGCACAAACACCAGTATCCAATACACCACGTCTTCAAGACAAGCTCAACCCTAATGGAAGTGGTGTTGTTCCATCTATGAATAGCTCACAAATTCCAAATTTTCATACTAGTATGAACTACAATCCATCAAATCCAAATCCTGCAACTTACCAAAACACCAATATGCAGGGATTTGAAGAATTTCAATTGACACATGATGATTTTTTCAATTTTTTGGCACTGGATATGAATGGAGCTGGTTCTTCATTTCAAGATTTCAATATATAGACCTCAAATGTGTGCTATCTGTATAATCGTAGTCAAGCTTCCGGTGTAACAATAGTACGGGCTCCCGGAAAAAAATTCAGCCGACGCGAAGAGTGGTAAATTTGAAACTCTGAGTGCAAAATTGGCGCAATTATAAGAGCTAAGCGTCAGATGCCAATCGTGTCTTGTCTGAATGATGGATAAGTGGACGAATCTGATTTGGCTCACAAGGATGATGATCTATATTTAAACTTGTGGAAATCCACAAAACCAAACTCAACAATAGATATTGAAGTAGACAAAGAAAATGACAAACAGTTTCCCAAAGATCAAGAAAGTCAAGACATATTTACTTAACGGTAAAGGGGGTGGTGATTATCACGATGTCGAGAAAGGTCATTGGTTAGTGGATAATGATATCTCAAATCCAATGTCCAAGTACCCAGAGTATCGTAAATCAAGAACTTCATGGGGTATCAATGTATTAGGATCCTTTTGTGTGGAGATTGAAGCAGATAACGGTGTAAAGGGATTCGCTACAGGGTTTGGAGGTCCAATTGCCTGTTGGTTAGTACATCAACATTTCAATAGATTTTTAGAAGGTGAAGATCCAAGAGATTTAAATTTGATCTGGGATAAATTATTTAGAGCTTCAATGTTTTACGGTAGAAAAGGTATCACAATTGCTGTTATCAGTGTTGTTGATTTAGCATTATGGGATCTATTGGGTAAGATCAGAAATGAACCTGTTTATAAAATGATTGGTGGTGCTACAAGAGAACGTTTGGACTTTTATTGTACCAGTTCAAGACCAGAATGTGCTAAAGAAATGGGATTTTGGGGTGGTAAAGTTGCACTTCCATTCGGTCCAGATGAAGGTCATGTTGGTTTGAAGAAAAACATTGATTTCCTTACAAAGCATCGTGATGCCGTTGGTCCTGATTTCCCGTTAATGGTTGATTGTTACATGTCTTTGAATGTTTCATATGTTATTGATTTGGTTAGTGCTACTAAGCATTTAAACATCAACTGGTGGGAAGAAGTGCTACATCCTGATGATTTCGATGGGTTTGCATTGATTAAAAGAGCACATCCAGATGTTAAATTCACCACTGGTGAACATGAATACACTAAATATGGATTTAGAAAATTAATTGAAGGTCGTAATCTAGATATTGTTCAACCAGATGTGATGTGGGTTGGTGGTATGACTGAGTTATTAAAAGTTGCTTCACAGGCTGCCGCATATGATATTCCTGTTGTCCCACATGCTTCTGGTCCATATTCATACCATTTTGTTGTTAGTCAATCTAATACACCATTCCAAGAATATCTAGCCAATTCACCAGATTCTAGATCTGTTCTACCAGTGTTTGGTGATATGTTTATCGATGAACCAATTCCATACAAGGGGTTCTTAAATGTTTCTGATTTGGATAAACCTGGGTTCGGATTAACAATCAATCCAAAAGTTGAGTTCATCGATGCTGAATACATTGTAAATCCATCCCCTCAAAAGACCATCAGATTTAACACCGAGGAAGAAGTTGAAAAAACAGCATGATTATGTATTTAATAAATAGAGTAATAGAAATGATATTTGTAGCTGGTAAAATGACTTCCCCTATAGACTGCACACGTTATTAGCGGAGACACGAATGATATGGAGTATATGAAAAAAAAAAATGTTGCTTCTACTTTCCCTTTCAGCTGACCATAACACTTCAAAATGGTCAAACGGGTCATTGACAGCCACATTCATCTCTTTGCCAAACCGTTCCTCGAGAACAAGGTGCTTCCATGGATCACTCCAGACTCAAAGTTGAACAGTGATCACAGACTTGACGAGTACCTTGAAATCGCCAAATCCCCAGATTTCCAAGTTGAAGGTGCCATATTTCTTGAAACAGACGTCAGAAATGACCTGTCACAGGAAGGTTGGGAGCTCCCAATTGAAGAGTATCTGTTTGTGGAGAGAACAGCTCTGAACATACAAGAGAAAAGTGAAGGCTCAAGATCTGGGGAAGGGTTCATCAAGGCAATAATCCCATGGGCTCCAGTGCCTCAAGGTGCTGTGAAAGTGAGCGAATATGTCGAATTGATGAAGGAGAAATCAGTGTACAAGAACACTATGAGTTTAGTGAAAGGATTCAGATACTTGCTTCAAGCTAAGCCAAAGGGTACAATGTTACAACCTGACTTCATCGAGAGCTTGAACTGGCTAGGTCAAGAAGGCTACGTTTTCGATCTGGGAATCGATATAAGATCTGATGGGATATGGCAATTGGAGGAATTTGTGCAGTTGACTCGCAAAACTAGGAACGTTAGATATATAGTGAACCATCTAACTAAACCTGACTTGACTTTAGCATCCGATGAACTAGATGGAAATGAGACTTTCCAAAAATGGAGAGTTTTGATGGAAGAGGTGGCAAGTGATGAAAGCAATGAGTACTATATCAAAGTCAGCGGTGCCTTTTCAGAGTTGCCGGTCGATATCACGAACCAAGATAGTATTTCTAATGCAATTGAAAGAATCAAGCCCTGGTTGAATGTATTGATTGATCTTTTCCCCTTGGATCGTTTCATATTTGGTAGTGATTGGCCAAACTCTTGTATCAATGTCAATGATACCGAAGATACATGGTCAAAATGGGTATCGATTACTGAACGTCTCCTGGATGAAACGAAGTTTAACAACGACATATATTATGAGAACGTGAAGAGAGCGTATAATCTATAGGATATTGAGGTACATTGAGAAGGGAGAAGGTTAAAGATGAATTGTATAGATTTGGTATTAGTGAATCCTTCACACGGATTCTTTCTCAATTCCACTTTCATTGGTTGAACTGCCTGTAGTTGCTGAGTTAAGCTCAAAGTTGTCTGACTTTTTAGTTCCACGTAATTTGTAAAATACAAATCCTAATCCACCTATCAGTGCTAAAACTCCAATTGTAACACCAGCACCAATCCCACCAGCATCGGCTAAACTTAATTTACTTGGCTTATAAGATGATAAATCAACACCTTCATTTTCCAATTTCTTAGCACTCTCATATGTATCTGAAGAGGAAACACACATGTCAATCAAATTACCAGAAGATAAATCACCATATCCACAGGTATCACACCATGATGAAACTTGAGAAAGCGAGACGATATCAACATTTTTAGTAAAATTATCCCACGGCATTAATGCATTGGTACTGTTAAATATTGGGTATGAATTTAACTCTTGTGTACCATTCTTGAACGAAAATCTTACAAAAGTTTCATTTTGGGTATTGTTCAACAATTCAAACACATAAGTTGAACCATAATCAGGCATTGTTTGGAATTTTGTATCAGCAACGTCCAAATTGATTATACTGGCTAATTGATACATGGTATTGAAAGAACCAGTAAGATAACTCAAGTATGGGGTTCCATCATTTTTAGTCTTTGTTAATTGTGATTGAACTTTAGCCATCAATGTCTTTGCACCAATTGTCAAATTGCTATTGATATTATCATTACTTAAAGTCCATTGATATCTATCTGACCAAAATTGTATAGCATCGATAACTGATTCATTGAATTGGTTGGACACAGTTTTATTATGAATAGTGTTTACCCAAACTTCATCAAATATATTCATTGCATTTTTGAAATTGACTTCTGAACTGTTGAAATTTTCCTGAATAAATGGATAGTTTTGGTATAGATCTTTGTAAAAATCAGCTGATTCATTACCATATTTTTGGAAATATTCACCGTTTTTAACCTCTTTCAACGCAGCATCTAATGATGGACAATTTGTATCACCTTTTATACTCAAATATCCCTCTGTGGCATTTTCTTGAATGTTTGATTTGATATATTGATAACCACTTAATGGATTCTCCACAATTGAGCCATTAGAAAGTAAAGCAAGTGTTTGATTCCCGACTGAAGTACCTTCGACATCCATTGGTGGATAAAGACCTTGTAAAAAGGCATAATGACTGAATAAGATCACATTACTGCTGATAGCTTCTGCGTATAGTTGACCATTCACAAACAACCCGTCTTTATTCAAAGTGGAAATTACATTGGAGTTATCTTCTGCTTTCTTATTCTCATCATCTAAGCCAAAGTAACGCTCACGGTAAAATTGACCAATCTGATATTGATGCTCTGCACCGATTGGTGTTAAATATGAAGCTGGTTTGGCTGGACGGTCATTATGGCGACCAAATATGAAACTTCCAATGACCTTGTAATCTTCTTCAGCAAAAGCTGATGATACCAAGGTGAGTGCTGCTAGAGCCTGAGTTAATAGCATGTTGTCTGCGTTCTTATAAAGATAATGGGCTCAAAAACTAGATACTTGAAATCTTTTATATTCTTGATGCTCCTGGATGTAATCGGTAATATTTCCCGCATTCAAAGATAAGGAAATTTTTCAAAGCAGCATCAGCATAAAAATTGGAGGGAGAATAAACTTATGACCGTAGCTGTTTACTGTTTGATGGCCATTTAGTATTAAAATGAGTTTAGTGTAAGACACCATAGTACGCATCATTGAGAACTTGGCTATTGTGTGAAAATGACGACTAATTGCACAAGTCACAGTAAAATTATTGTTAGAGTTTCGAGACTCGAAATTTTTCTTCTCGAGATCTAAACTTTCCCAGCAAAGTCAAAAACATCAACAAACATGAACAAAGCATCTGTTCACATTCTGGGTGCTGGAAGTATAGGTGTACTAGTGGCGTCTGAGCTGGCCAAGCTACCAAATAGACCAAATATAACACTGTTATTGAGAAACGCTGCAAGAGTCGAGCACTTCAAAAATATCAACAAGTCCACAATCCATGTTAACACATTGTTCAAATCACCAGTGGAGAGAGCTTCATATCAGTTCCCAGCTACATGTGCCAGTGGGGTCAGTGAAACAATTGAGAACTTGATCATCGCCACCAAGACATATCAGACCGAAGAAGCGTTGGCAAAGTATTTACCATATATTAGACCAACATCAAACATACTATTGATACAGAATGGATTAGGTGTTCCTCAAGAACTTTACAAGAATGTTTGGAGGGATATATCAACACGTCCAAATATCTATCAAGGAGTTATTTCCCATGGTGGGTTCATTGAACCAAATACAAATGGTGATTATGTCTTTTCTCATACTGGTATTGGTGATTTAAAATTGGCCAAGTTTCCTAAAGATCTTACAAGTATCGAGACCGAGCAATATGATAAACCAGATATGATACGAAACTTGGAGGATGCAAAGGGACTAGATACCATTACAGTGACTTACAGTGATCTTTTGTTACTTCAGATCAAAAAATTTTGTGCTAATGCTAGCATTAACACAGTGACTTCGATTATAAACTGTGTCAATGGTGAACTAAGGAGCTTTGGTGGATTGAAAGGATTGGTCTATGATATTATAAGTGAGATAATTGATGTAATGGTGGCAACCGATCCATTGTTGCATAATAATCCAAAGTTGGAAGTTGTCCTGAACAAAAATGCTCTATTAGAATTTGTGATATACTATGCAACTGAAGTACACGCGAATACATCCACTTCAATGAGACAAGATACATTAAACAATAGGGATACAGAAATAGAATATTTGAATGGATATATTGTTAGACTCGCTGAAGCTAATGGATTGAGAGCTGATGTTAACAAAACCATTGTGAACTTGGTAAAGCTAAGGACGGCTGTTAATAGATCAAGAGTGGAAACTAGCTGATGTGTAGCGGATGAATCTGTCAAAACTCAAATCACAAGAGGTTTATCGTTCGTTTAATGGATTTATCTCGGAACTCTTAAAACAGGGAGCCGTTTAACAGAAATGAAAAAGACATACGTTGGTGGCTATAAATGTAGGCTATAAATATAATCAATCTGCTTGATATATTACAACTAAATTCAAGATTTATATGCTGTTTGCTCGTCTATTAATTTAAGTATGTTATTTCCAATATTTTCTGAAAAGGTTTTCGCAAATGATCAGCTCCAGGCCATCAGGGACACCTGATATACTGCCAGCATGACTAGAGCCTGGCTCTATATCCTCGTGGTATCTGTCTTGCTATTTACTGAAGAATGTTCGATACTCGTTACGAGCTCTTTTTGTTCAATTCGCCAATGTGATTGTTTGTGCTCTACCTAATGTATATATCCTATTGATAAAAGATAAACAAACGTGAGATAAACACCACATAACTCTTCTTAGTCTTAATTATTTTATTCTGCTTATACATTCAATATTACAATAAATATGTCTACTCCTGTTGCAATTGAAGAAAGCATTTTTCGTCAACCATCTCGACATCATCAAAATCGTCCGAAGAGTCCCCAAGAACTAAATCTCTATCGCTTTCAGATAGAGAAATTTGAGCACAGTTCGTGTTTAAATCTGTTGTTCTGTCTCTTCGATTACACTGAGTGATATTCATATTGTCTTGTTCTGTATCATGATCCACAACACTGTTGCATTTTTCATTCTCAGACCTCTCACTTTTGTCAGTAACTCGTTCTTCTTGATCGATGTCCAAAGTCTCATGCTCATTGTCATACTTTTGAACAGATAAAACATTTCTTTGGAATGATTTCATAGCAGCCTGAACCAATTCTTTTGCCAAAACATCGCTGAGATTGAAAACATTGAGAAACTGATATAGTAGATCTGTCTTAAGGCTTTCGTATTTAATACTATTAGCATCTTTTCCACTTTCAGATTCTTCATCAAGCTTTGATTGTTCACTAGATGATCCGTCGTTTCTAGATACAGCAGTATCTGGCATATCCAGAGCTCTTGAACCGGTCTTTGGGGTAATTCCATCTTCAAAGTCTTCACTCTTGCTATCCTCTAGCGTCTTTTTACTAGAAACAGGAAACCTCTTACCTTGAAGAATACCACCAGAACGCCGCCCGTTCTTGTCACTTTCCATCAGAAGATCAGCAGCAGCAGCAACAATAGACTTGCGAGCACATTTTTTTGTAAGTTTCTTAGCTGGATAAACCATAACACTAACTTCGCCCTTCGATGTAAGATCAACTCTCAACCTGAACAAAATATTGCTGCAGAATGTGCAATGATAATAACTGGTGGTTGACGTTTCCAAATCATCCTTTAATTGCTTTGGCTTAAATGTTTTTTGAGTATTACCAATGACACACTTACCTTTGTATTCATCCTCATCATCCAGATGTTGTTTTCTAATTGACATACAGAAATCATGTAGGTTTTGTAAACCTCTGGAGTGCTGAATTGGGGGGTTTTTTAATCTAGCTGCAACAAAAGCTTTGATTTCCCTGGCCTTAGAAGAAAACATCTCATAGGCGATATCCTTACTTCCTTCTCGAACAAAGCTATCACCATCCATAAGGAATAACCTCTGTAATCCGTGGGATTATGCACGATTTAACTATGTGGTGCATGAATCCGTTGATAGGGGCGTAATCCATGGGAACCCACGGATTACAAGCAAGAATAACTCGATAACTACAATAGATATGAAGAAGCTAGACAGTGGATATAGT